>JAMLFT010005670.1:0-17208 GCA_026544285.1 Pachyrhizus erosus
ATTTCCAGAAAAGAAAATGACCAAAATACCCCTACCTTCAGTTGAACCCATCATTTCCTAATTTCTTAGTCATAACTGTGTTAAACTTTTTAATTACTTTAATAATTACTTACCTAATTGTAAATCTTAAGGGATTGAAAGTTCCTTAAAAAGAAACCATGTAAATTCATACTTGATAAGAAAAACATCATTGTACTACGAACCTCCTATATATATAAATTGTTCATGTTTTGATGAATCCTCTTTGATATTAACCAAACTAGAATATATCTATATATCATTACAAGAGTTAAATAGATCGATAAGTCTTCATGCATGAAAGAGATCCCCATCGGGACAAAGACAAAATTAATGATGGGCAAGTATGAGTCTTGGAATCAAAAGATTCTAGGGATTTGGTACCTAGAAGACTTGATCAACTGAAATAAGGATGGATAAATAGAATGAGGGTGAAATTAAGAATGGAGAAATGCAATGGGTTGACTACAGAAGGTACCTGAGGAATGTATGCAGGCTGTGGAAGTCCTTGGGAGTGTTTAGGCATCAAGTTTGTGAACTGCCAGAATTAAGGAGTCACAATGCCGGCTTGGTAACCCAGACAAAGCAAAGCATTACCAAAGTCAGTAGAGAGTATCTAAGCCATGTACCAGCTTGAGATATGTACTCTTGACTATCACCCAAAATGTTGCAATCTATAGAATTACTATTATGACTGCTTAAGTCCTCTAGTTAAAAGGAGTAAATGAGGCAGCAAGGGATCCCTATAGTCGATAGAAACTTCTTTAGGATACGGTGAGATAAAATAAATGTATTTATATTTGTGTATGTTTTGTATGTGATTAACCCGGTATTCCAACATTATATAAATAAACCTGAGAATTGAAGATTCACTCCTACACTAACCATTTCAGGAAACGATGTCTGAAGAATTCCATCCACTCTTTCATTTGTTGGTTACTCCCTTATGTGGGTGATGGTCTAGAGACCCACTGTATCAATTATATACATATACTAGATATGTGTGTTTACTTTCTTTCATGCAGCTCCCTTATCTCCCACATCATACGGACAAATCGATCTTCCGATCGTTCTAACTCAGGTGGAACCTCCGAGGGTTTCAGTGTCACCTCCTAGTTTCCCCTCTTAGCCTAGAAGGAGACGTCCACGTGACTCCTCTATTGGTCATGCTAGGTTTAGAATAGCTAGACTTGCTCCCAGCCTTGATATATAAGAGGAAGAGGATCCTTCGGAAGATCCGAGAGACGATGCTTAATCTTTCTCTTATGTTATCAATAATGTATTATATAAGCTTTTGTGTAACTTGGACAAGGCTTGAACCTACAAACGTAGGGAGAAGAAGAGTGCATTTTTGTAACCAATTGAGGGGTTGGTTGGGTTCGAACTCTCCCCCTTAAGCACAAGAGGAGAATTAGGAGAAGAGAGTTGTCATTGAGACCGCTAGACCCATCGCTAACACTTAAGGATTTATTTTATCCTATATTCCTTCTTTATTTTCTCCTTCCTCCTCGAATCGCCATTGAAGCATGTCTCCAAGCTTTGAAAACTCTCTACAAATTGCCACCCAAGCTAGGCTACTCTAACCTGTGACTCAGCTAAGTTAACCCTAGCCTAATGGAATAAAATAAACCATGGGAGGCGGTGGAAAACACTATAAAAGGAGAAGGGGGTCAAGTTTTGAAAATACAAAATGAAGAAGAAATATTCTCATAGATTCTCCCTCTTCCCTCAACCAAAACACCCAGTTTTGATCCTAATAGCTTCGAAATACTTCAAGCAACATTTTGGTAGAAGAAATTTGAAGAAATTCACAAGGAATCACAAAATGAAACGTTCGCTGGAGCACTTGCTGGAAATTGCAAAGCTTCGTCAGAAAATTCTAAATTGAGGTAGGAGGAGTTACTTTTTCTTCAATCCTGATTGCTAGAAACGTTCTAAGATGTTTGAATTTGGATTCTTGAAAATTTAACATGTTAAACTCAACAAATTCTCTAAAAGTGATTTGAATTCAAAAGTTTCAAAATTTGAGATTTTAAACTCCATTCTCGTTGTTCTATTCATTTTAAAATAAATTGAATAAAGGATACTCTTCAACTAGGATGTTCGAAGGTTCCTGGTTGAAAAATTACTAGAAAAATTAAGAACTTAAGAATTGAATGAGAATAGAATCTTCATTCTTCTATTTTGAAAATTCGAATTTTATTTCCCAAATTCAATAGAAAGATTTAGATAATTGATTAATTCTAATCATAATTAATTTGAAATTGATAGAACAAACTAAAAATAGGAAGCTAAGGAAGAATTGAAGGATTTGAATCCAATTCGTACCAAAAATAGAATCCAGTTCTGAGGTTGAAGATGACTTTGGATAAAATGACCAAATTGTCCTTAAAGCAAAAAATGACCAAAATACCCCTATGTCAAATTTATGAATTTTTGCTAAGTTGGGTCAGAAAAGAAGTAAATAGGAATCTCTACCTAGTGATATAAGCAAGTCTGGTATATAATTATATAAGAATATTTGAAAATTTCATAAAATGACCAAAATACCGTTAGCCTTAAAAATTCAAATTTTTGTATGTTATTCACCTAAAATAACAATGGTATGATCAAGGACTCTTTAAGAATGATTTGATCAAAATACTCTATTTAAAAATCAGACTTAGAAAGCAATACGCATGAAATTAAAAAGATTTGTGAAAAATGACCAAAATACCCTTCCTTTGAAAAAATTGAATATTATTGTCTAAAATCAAAGAAAATTAGTTAGGAAACCTTACATTGATATTACAAAGTTCCCCAAATCTATAAAATTTGAAAAATGAGTCTTTGGAGTAAAAATTTAAAGTTTTATTAAAAATGACCAAAATGCCCTTGGTTAATAAATTTAGGAAAATTTGAAAGAATAAAATAAATCTTTTGAAAATAAAAGAATGCAATATTTGTTTAAGATTAGGAGAAAATTTATTTTATAAAATTAGATGACTAAGCTATTTTTTTCTAGCAAATTTTTAAATACCCTTTTCTTGTACAACTTTAATGAAACCTTGACACAAACTTTGGAATGTACGTAATAACATGTTATCCTAATAGATATATTGAACTTTACTCTAAAAAGAACTTATTTTTGAAATCTTAAGTAAGTGATGAAAGACAAGAAGGTCGATAAGTCTCCTTGACTTAAAAGATCCCCCGTGGTATAAAATTGACTAGAAAGAGCCAATAATGGTGGATGAAATGATCAAGTGATATTAAATGATTGTGATAAAGTGGAAATTATCCATTTGTGGATATTATTGGGATCTTATACCAAGATACTTGATTGAAGAAAGCAGAGGTGAAATAGTTGAATAAAACGTGTGAGACCAAAGAATGAAGAAATGCAATGTGTTGACAATAAAAGGTACCTAAGGAATGTATGCAGGCTATGAAAGTCCTTGGGGGGTGTATAGGCACCAAGTTTATGGACTATCTGAATCAGGAAGTCATATAGATCCACCTTGGTAACCTCGACAAAGTATAGCATTGTCAAGGTCAGTAGAGAGTATCTAAGCCTAATACTAGCTCGAGATATGTACTCTTGATAGTCACCCAATAAGTTGCAAATTATGGATATAATAATATGTTTCACATAAGTCCTTAAGAGTTAGTAGTAAGAGGCAGCGAGGGATCCTAATGCGTTAGTAATAAATTGCTAGGACACGTTTCGGTGAGTTGAGAATAATCATTTTACAGGTACACCAATTAAATGTGTTTGATGAAGATTGGGTGACTCACTCCTACAAACTAACATTTTCAAGAAAAGATGTCTGATGAATACCGTCCCCTATTCCATTTGTCCATAACCCCTCTCAGTGGTCGTTGGACTAGAGACCCCTTGTATATGCTAGACACTTATATAGGTTATGTACACTTTACTTTCTTTCCTGTAGAGCCATTCACAACTACAACACCCAACCAAACAGACCTCCCAATAATGTGAACTCAAGTAGTACCTCCCAAATTCTCTAAATCACCTCCTCGGCTCCCCTCACATCCCAGAAGAAGGTGACCAAGTAACCCAAATCAAACCCCTTCTTTTGCCCATACCAATAGTAGACCTACTAGACTACCTCCCAAGGCAGAATCTTCTGAAGAAGACCCATCCGAGAACACGAGAGACTAATCTTAAATTGTCCTCTATTTTGTATAAGTAGTATACCTTTATGTATATTATTGTAAATTAATGAATGAAAGTTACTTTCAATAATTTGTATGGTCTTAATAGTGAAAATTTAGGACATTATAATATTAAATTGTAAAATTTAAAGATCAATTTGACATAAAGTTGTACAACAAGATTAATTATCACACTTTTTACATATTCAAGGATTGAATCAAAATTTTATTCTTTTAGGACCACATTACACTTTCAAGGATGAAAATTACTATTTACCCTAAAACAATACTTCAATCTAATTAGAAATTTTAGTTAAATTCATTTAATTATTTCAATTTCATTTTTCAAACAAATTTCATTTCTTAAACTAAACATACCTTTCATACTAACTAATGAAATACTTCAATTTTTGGGAACTTGTTTCAAATGAAAATATTCTTTCTCCATTTAAAAGATGTGGTTGGTGCCACAAGAATTAAAAAGATTATTAAAATAAAACAAAAATTAAATAAAGATTATATTAAAAATGAGTTAATTAAATAAGGTCAAATTACTTAAGATTTGATTAAATTTGAGTGTATAAAACAAATTGTCTTACTATATTTTGTAGTTCATTTTGAAGGAAGGGGTGGGGCAGATTCGAAGGAAGGTACGTGAGGGTCGAAAGTGAGTATTGGATTGTAGGGGTTGCCATTTGACTGCTAGGCCCATCGCTGTTATTTCTTACAAATTAAAAGTACTTAAGCTTTCTTAAGAAATGTAAACCGCCATTGAAGCTCCTTGTCACCTCCTTCAGCCTCGAGGATGTTCTCTACAACTTCGCTGTCACTACCAGGATACACACTACCATACCCTGCAACCTCCCTAGGCAGCTACCTATGACCTATGGTTACTTTAACTCGAAGAAAGGGGGTAGAAAAACTTCTATAAATTCAAAATCAATATGCCAAACAAAGAAATTACAAAACACCTTCGTTGATCAAATTCTCCTCGAAATTTCCATCCCTTGACTTCATTTCAACCCAGACAACTTCAGAATTATTCGTACAATGATTCTATTGAAGAAATTTGAAGAACTGATCAAGGAATCATGGTTTTGTAGTGACGCTGGAGCATTATTGGAGACTTGTCAAAAAATTCAACCCTAGGTAGGAGGAGTCATTATCTTTCGAAATTTATTGCTAGAATCATTATGAATGATGTGAATTTGGTTTTTGGAAAATTTGAAACCATAAAACTTAGTTGTTCTCTAAAAATGAATTTGGAGAACTCAAAGCTTCGATATTCTGTGTCTGCTCATGTTTGATCAAATTATAAGTACGAAACACTTGATTTAGGTTATTCGAACCTTTCTGTTTGAGTAATTTGCCAAAATAAATATAGAGAATTATAAATTGAAAGTTGAGCTTGAAGCTTGGGCTCATATCTGATTAAAATGGAGTTAGGGTCTTTTTTTATGAATATTAGTTAACAAGAATCATATTCTAATGAGGGATTGATTAGAATTAATGTTTATTGATACCATAAGGCAGAAAGGGAAGAATTAGAGAATTTAAAACTGGTTTCAAACCAAAAACCAGAGTTTTGTGAAAGAGGAGGAAGAAGAAATTGATTAAATGACCATTTTACCCTTGGCAGGAAAAATTACCAAAATATTCTTGGTCTGAATTTTTAAATTTCTTTGTCATTTTATCCATCCAAGTTTTGAAACAAGAACAGAAGGTAGCTCTATTTCTATGTAAGAACATTATAAAAAAATTTCCAAAAGTTTAAGCAAAATTAACTTGAATTTTTCTAAAATTACCAAAATACTTTTAAGTAAGAAAATTTGAATTTTAAGACCCCTTTTAGGCAATAAATTAGGGGAAACTTTGTCAGAATCTGTTTGGGTATAAGCTTAGAGTATTTTTACCATCTTAAAAATTAAAAGATCCTTAGAAATAGATTTTTACCCCAAAATGAGCAAAATGCCCTTATGTTATAAAAATCAAAATTTACCACTCTTTGGTCATTCTAAATTTAGGAAAAATAGTCTAAGCACTCTCTAGCACTATTGGAAATCTTTATAATAATTTATAATTGAAGGAATAATTCTAAAATGAACAATTTTTATAAAAATGACCAAAATACCCTTCTTAACAAAAATTCTCTGGAAATACCCCTTTTCATTGAAATTTTCCAAACTAAGACAAAAAAACATTCAAAACCTTTTTATATTTAATTCTTTCTCATAAATATAAAGATAGAAAATAAATTTTTAAAGAAAAGTATGAATGACCATTTTGCCCCTATTTTGCTATTTGAATATAATGTATAATATTGACTGTTGTGATCATTGAATATGCTTTTAAATGTATTAAATTGATTATGTAAATGTGATTTCATACCTCTACTACTAATTGGAGGTAAGTATTCATGATAATTGTCCGCTTGAGATAGTAAATTTGTATTAACCCTAGTGTAGAAGATAAATTGAGAAATGCTTAGACAATGATGACAAAATCTAGAATGAGTGTGATATAAAAATATAAGATGGATGCTATCCATAAAATCTCTGAAGTATCAAGATAGAAGGAATAATAGAGTTGGAAAATCCAATAAGGAAGGTAAATTGAACTAAAAACCCTAATAGAGTGAGAACTAAGAATGGGGAATGCAAAGGTTGACCGCAGAAGGTACCTGAGGTATGTATGCAGGCTCTGGTGAGACCTTGGGGGTAGATAAGGTGCAAAGTTGTGAATCGCTCAAAGTAAAAAGGGTGCCATAGAGTTGGCTTGGCGTCCCCGACAAAGTAGAGCATTACAAGATCTAGTTGAGAGTATCTTAGACCGAGTACCAGGCAGGATATATACTCCTGATCGTCAATCTTAGATTGCAAATATGGATTATTATTTATACGCTCGTGTAAGTCCTACTGGAGCTAATAGTAATGGAGGCTATGAAGGGCCCTAAATTAAGTAGAATTCCTAATTAGGAACATACGGTGAGATGAGAGTCTGTGTTAGTTAAAAACCTTCTATATGCATTTGTGTGTTACCTAAAGGATTGATGACTCACTCCTACAACCCCCACATTTTTCAAACACTAATGGCAGATGAATTTTAATCACTATTTCACCTTACCATAATACCTTTAAAGAGAAAATGGATGTATGACGAAGTCTAGGCAGATGATATGTTCATAGGATACGTCTGCTTCGCCTTTATGCCTACCAATGTTGTAGTCCCATGGTAATTTCATCATGTAGATTTACCAATAGTTTTTATCTCAAGCTCTGCCTCCTAGATTCACTAGTGTTCCAGCAACACGACGACGAACTCAAACTCTTGAACCCCCACAGTCCTCCATGAGATTAGTCCAAGCCAATAATCCAAGCATGAGAAAAGACTCTTTAGAAGAAGAAGATCCTTCTGAAAGATCTGATTAGATAAATTAGATTTGGAAAGTAATCATGGATGTTATTTTGTTTTGGCTATTGAATACACTATAAGTATGTAATAATAGTTTTACTTATGACTTTACCTGTCTTATATAATTAAGTTTAGGATACTTTGAATGAAGTTATGTGAAATATTTTGTATTGTTAAATTGTAATTCCCTTGAAGAGTTTAGATTTTAAAATTCTACCTACACTAAAATTTCTTGGATATAATCTCTTAAAAATTAAGAGTAAATAAAAAAAAGGGGCGCTACAAAACTTAGGTTTTGACCTAAGTTATTATTAATCAACCAAGATTCATATAACTCATGGATCCATACCTCCATTAATGATTATCCTCAATCATCATCAATCTTGGGCATCAATTAGGAGCTCATATCCTCCTTCTTTAAAGGTATTGACATTCATATCATCATCGTCATCATTATTCTTGAGATATGAGCACACAACTCTTATAGAAGTATACACTATACTAACCATGTTAATGCTGAGCAAGTATTAAGGTTATCTAGTCATTTTACATGAATTGTTTCAATTTAAGGGAACTGCCCTAACCATTAAAACATTCACAATTTAATACCATTACCTTCTAGACCTTATGGTAGTCCCTACCTTTGTCATCTAGTGTACTAAACTATAAATTCTTATACCACAAACAAACATGCCATCACTACATGGTCCTTAGCCATCAAGTCAACTCATGACATCAATGCATGATGGATGCTAAATTACAATATTATTATTTAACCCATTTGATAGGATTTTCACTATCATTAACAAATGAAAACTCACAACGATGACTTTTATCTTTGCTTAAATATTATTCTAATATCAAAATTATTACCAATAATTATAAAAAATAATTTTATTAATACAATATATTTATTTTTTTTCTTCTTTAATTTTAATTTTAACCAATATAACCTTATAAAAAAGTTAAAATTTTCTATACCAAGTAATTCAAGTTTCAATGAAATATATTTTCTTATTTTTATTAATAAAAATTGATACGTACACACACACACACACGTGTATGTATTTGAAAAAAAGTTTCTTATTTAATTTACTTTCTCTTTTTGGAGTGTTTCGAGGAAGTCGACCTCCCTAGTAAGGATGAAGACAGGTCAAGTTGGTTCGAGTTTATTCTTACCCATACTCAACATGAAATTTTAACTGGGTCATTCTTTTAAATTTGAACTCAACCAAATCAAGATTCATAATATATGGGACAAGACTAGGTTGACCTGACTTTTTAACACAATATATTAATTTTAACATTATGTATAGCTAAATCATACAATAAAAGAAACACAAAACTTATTAAGGTATATTTTATGACATATATTTTAAAATAAATAATTTTTTTATAAATGTAATATCATATTATACGAAATATTAACTATTACATAAAAGTTTTATTATTAATACAAAATTGTTTATAAAAAAACTTACACTTGTTTAGGCAATATTTGACACTAAACCGAGTTGGGATAACCTAAAACATAACCTAAACTAATTATACAAACTATACCAGTTCTATTTTCAAAACCCTAAACCCTATACTGAGTCCATTTTCAAAATCTTAACTTACCTAAATTAACCTCGAACTAGGGTATGTTTATGAGACTAATTAACCCATGCTCACCTTTACTTCTAAGGTGATTTGCATCCCTAAGTGCTAATTTTGTGGTTGTAAGCACTTGTTAAGTTTTCCAGTTGGGGATTTTTGTTATAAATCAATATACAATTTTTCTAAAAAAGTATATCACATTAACATCCTGAAGCTACAACATTTTTTCCACATGTGGGATGACGTGCACTAAACGTCCTGAAGGTTCCCTTGGCCTTTATTATAAGAATCACACCTTATCATAAGGTTTAACTACTCTAAGACCCAATGTTCAACAGTAATGATTTGATTAGGGTGTGTCTTGTTAGAGTTGATATCAACTAAGTACTTCACTAAAGGTCTCAACTTCCCTTAACACCATATTTCTAATTTGCCAATTATAGGCTTCATTAAATTCTCTTAACCAAAAGTTAAGGTTCATGACTTTACTAAATATCGACTCTAATACCAACATTGACTAGCATGCTTATGATGATATAAATAACACACAAGGTGAAAATCAATTTGTTCTTAATCAATCACAACAATTATAAAAATACATATAAGTTTTACATGTATTATCTCATCCCTCTTTACTTTCACTCATCCCGCAAGAATACGATTTAAAATTTTTATTCTCTTTTGTATGTCAATATGTTTTCAAGGATTTCAATACCTTTGACAAATTTAGTCATATTTTCCTTTAAGGTGTCAATCTTCTTATAAAGCTTCACAACTTCATTTGGAGGTTTATTTGTAATGTCCAACTAATTTGTCGATATAGAGATAATCTTTTAAATAATAAAAGTACTTTTTATTGCGTATTCAAAATTTTAACTTCTTTTACTTAAGAGAGAAACATGATATTTTTAATTTCCAATTCAATCACTGCATAATAATTAAAGAAATATAAATTTCCAAATTAATTTGAGATAAGAAAACTCATAGATAATGCATCATCACATTCCTAAAATAACCTGAACATAGTTTATCATCTTTCTTATTACAAACTAAGAGACTAACAAAAAGTAAAGTTTTTCAAAAAGAGAAATTATAACACATTGCTCGCAAAAGGAGACAAGACCTAGCATACTAGCTCCAAGCATTCTAATCACAACTTAGTAGCAAAAACCTTGTTTGTCATCCTAGTGGTTGTCCACTATTTTCTCTCCCTAATTTGATTCCTTAGAAGGGTCTTCTTCCTCGATGTACTCTTCTTCACCATCCTATTTTGCCTTCTCCATGGGCACTTGATCTTGAACCGGGGCTGAGCTTGACAGAGCTAGACTCCAATATATTATATGTCTAGGTAGGAGAAACCTGCACATCATACGCAAATCAGAAGGATAAGGAATAAGCCCAAGAGATGCACCCTCAAGAGAATGAATCTCATTTAGAGGCTCAACTCCACTAACAATCGTGGCCAGAGCGGGTTGAGATGGTCTAGAGGGGGTAGGTGGAGCAGGTGGTACTCAAGAATAGTCTAGAGAAAGAGTTTGGGTCATGATAATGAGAAGGTAAAGATGAGTGGGGTCTCCGTGCGAAACGAGGTGTAATGGGAGGAATGTGAATCACATGTATCCAGTAAAATTGTCACCCTTCTATAGAGGGTCATGGACCCATTGCCTTGCTAAGGGTTGTACCAAAAGCTGGAAGATTGGTCGAAAGGGCTCCACCATTCAAATTTGAAAAAGAAAAGGGTGTAAGGAGTGAGTCTTCCATTCTCTCCAATCAAATATACACAATACATTCACTTGTTCACCCGTCCTTTCTCCTTACTCGTTCCTATTTATTCCTTCTACTAATCATATCTTGGACCCTACGTTACCTCTTAACTTTCTGTCACAGAGGACTTACACGATACGTCTCAATATTTCCTTAATTTTCTTTCTAGGTGACGATCATGAAGACATACCCTGCCTAGTACGCGGATCAAGATACTCTTAATTGAACATGGTAATGTTTGGTATTTGTCATGGATGCGAAAATGGTTGCGTGAATCGCTCTAATCCCAAAGCTGTCATAACTTGGCACCTCATAGTACCCCCAAGGACTCCGAGAGTCTACGAACATTCCTTAAGTACCATATTATGGTCAACTCAAGCAATCCTGTGGTCTTAATTTTTCTCACACAAGATTTTGATACATCAATCGCCAATCACCTCCTTCATCCTTATGACCGAGTATCCAATAGTCATTGGTACTACCACCACTTTTCTACAACAGATGAGGTTTGACCCTTACTGATCATCAACATCGTAAACTCTTTTGTGTCATCTTTGTACATTAGACACTTTGTCCTTTCATTTCCAAATCTTACTAAAGGTGCACTTTACTCAGGAAGCCATCGTCCTCTTTTAAGACTTACTGCCACTTCTTGTCATATGCTTTTATATTCACATCATTCTTATTGACTTCCATTTCTAGAGACGACCAAACCACATCCCTTCACATAGGGACATAACTCAAACATAACAACTTTTCTGCCATATGAGTAGAGATAAAACAAACAACCATGATGGTGCTAAGTTCTATGTCATCACAATCATAGGTAACAATATCGGTAGAGGGTGGTAGGGACCTTCCTTTGTAGGAAATTACTATATTTGTACAAATTCCTATTATCATTTATATCTATGAAAATACGCATGCATCAAGAATTATTACCCTTATTATCAAACCCTATTCTTCCTTCTAAATCTTATCTTAAATTCTAAAATCTCAATCTCTAAATTCATTATTATCGCTTTTATTACTAATATTACTATTATTTTTAATATTATACTTAATATTACTATTATCAATAAACTTTTTTTTTTATTTCTAACTTCTAAATTTTTCGACCGCCAGATTTTTTAGATTTTCAATAGCCTCCTTGCCAGCTTGTACCTCTACTTTGCCATCCTATATGTATATGTATATAATATATTTTACTTATTTATTTAATTTATCAAACTATTTCATTGTTTGATTATTTAATTTTATTCCTCTCTCTTTATTTTCTCTCGTTTCCTCTTTCCTTCTTTGTTCTCCCCCTCTCTACTTCTCTCTCTCTCTTCCTCGCTCAGAGATTCTGTAACATCCAATTTTTTATATAATGAAATTATAAATTTAAAATAGGGAAATTTGCTTATTTTCCTTTTACATATTTTAATTTAGTTAAAATAGGATTTAGAAATATATTTTATATGAAAGAGATATTATCTAGTAAATAATATTTAAAAGAAGAGGGGAAAGAAACTTTAGTTAATTAAAGATTAAAAATGATAATATAACAATTAAAATTTAATAAAAAATAGATTCTTGAAATATTTTGGTAAAATAAAAATGAAGGGAATAATAAAAATTAGAAGTCAAAATATAAATTTTCAGAAAATAAAAATAATTTTTTAGGAATTAAGTATAAATAAATAAATATTTTTAGTTAAAATAATAAATTTTTATCAAATAAAATAAATATTAGTGGATAGAAAATTTAAGACGAGTAAGAAGAAAATCTAAATATGTTAATAGGATTTTTGAAAAACATTAAAAATCAAAACTAGAATTATTTAGAATTAAAAATAGATATTAAAAGAAAATGAAAAGACAAAAAAAAAGAAGAAAATAAATGAATAAAAAGAAAAGAAAATGAGAGGAGGGACAAGGCTGGTTTTGAACATATGCCCTCCAAGAGCGAAGAGAAGAGATAAAGCGTTGGGCAAACTAAATTACCCGTTTTGGGTAACAAAATCACGCCCAAATAACGTAAAAGGTAAAAGTGCCAGCATAAATGAGAAAAATAAAATGTGAAGTCTAGAAAAGGGGTGGGGTGGATTCAAAGGAAGGCATGCGAGGGTCTAAAGTAAGTTTTGGATTGCAGGGGTTGCCGTTTATGGCCAATCGCTGTTATTTCTTTTGAATTAAATGTACTTAACCTTTCCTCAAAACCTTCGTGTTGCCATTGAAGCAACTTACCAAGCTTTGAAACTCAAGCCCTTTTCCCTTCAACTTGCTGCCCTGCAACCTTACGACCCTGCCATTCTGCTAGGTACACTCTGCCTATACTATCTGAATAAATTAATCCGAAATAGGATTAGAGGAACACCATAGAAAGGTGAAACTTGCAGAGGAAGAAGAAAAAATCAAAGACTCAATTTCCCTTCAAAATTGAAAGCCTTGTGCCTATTTCTATACATAGAAAGTCTCATTGTACTTCAAGCTATGTACGGGTACCAATAATTCAGAGAAAGAAGCAAGGAATCGTGATATCGCATCGTCATCGGAGCTTCGTTGGAAACCTTCGAAAAAGGTAGGAGGAGTCATTTTTCTTTCAAATTCGATTATTAGGATTATTCTAAATTGTGTTAATTAGAATTTTTGTAAGTTTTACACCCTCAAATGAGAAAATTCCCCAATAATGAATTGAATTCGAAATTCCCAGAATTCTGAATCAAAACAAATCTGTTTGACATGTCTATATGTTGTTTGATGAAATTGAAAGTTAAATACACTTTGTTATTGATATTTGAACAACTCTAGACATTAAGCTTCCAATAATTGTTTGAGAAATGGAAAATCAAACAAGAATCGAAGGCCTGATTTGTAAAATGTTGGGTGAGCAATTCTAGTTTTACATGGTTCGAATCATGCAAAACTAACCCAATAGGAGAAGAGGATGGAGAAATCATTGGTTCAAATCGATTTCGAGCCAAAACCAGGGACTCTGAACCATTGGGGAAGAAGATGGTCAAAATGACCATTTTGCCTCTAAGTAGGAGAAATTACCAAAATACCCTTAGTTAGAATTTTTTAAAATTTTGTTTCTTTTCTTTAAAATTAGGTATTAAACCTGAGTGGAATTTTTACCCCTTCACTAAGACACTACATTAGATTCACTAAAAATTAAAATGGATAACAACTCTTAAAATTACCAAAATACCCCTAGTAAAAAATTTGAAATTTTAAACTACGGTATAAAATACCCCCATGGCATAAAACTAAGATTTGTCACTGTTTGGTCATTTTTATTTAAAGGAAAGATAATCTAAGTATTTCCTAGTGATATTAAAGTACCTCTATGACATTTTTAATAATATGAAATATGATGGGAAATCTTTAAAGAATAATTTTTATAAAATAACCATAATACCCCTCGTAAGAGAAAATTACTAAAATACCCTTTTGCAGTGAAATTTTCCAAACTAAGACAAACACAAATTCAAAACATTTTTATTTACTTCTTCCATATAAATATAAAGATAGAAGGAAATTTTGAAAAAAAAATTTAAAATGACCATTTTGCCCTTATCTTGCTATTTGAACAAAATGTATATTATTGATTGTCGTGATCATTAAATATGATTTTAAATGTATTAAATTGATGATGTAAATCTGATTTCAAACCTCTATTGCTAATGGGAGGTAAGTATTCATGATAATTGTCCACATGAGACAGTGAATTTCTGAAATAACCCTAGGATAGAAGATGAACTAAGAAATGCTCAGACAATGATGACTATGATATAAAGATAAACAATGAATGTTATTCATAAAATATCTAAGCATAACATTAGGTACCAATGCAGAAGGAATAGTAGAGTTGATAGATGAAATAAGGATGGTAGATTGAATTGAAAATCCTAAACGAGTAAGAACTAAGAATGGGAAATGCAAAGGTTGACCATAGAAGGTACCTAAGGAATGTACGCAGGCTCTGGTGAGACCTTGGGGGTAGATAAGGCGCTGAGTTGTGAACCGTTTAGAGTGAAGAGGGTGTCACAAAATCAGCTTGGCATCCACGACAAAGTGGAGCATTACCAAAAATCGGCTGAGAGTATCCTAGATTGAGTACCAACAGGATATGTACTCTCGATTGTCAATCTAAGATTGGAAATTTTGATCATTATTGACACACTCGTGTAAGCGATCCCAAAGTTAGTAGTATTAGAGGATGCGAGGGGCCCTAAATCGAGTAAAATTCCTAATTAGGCAAGTATGGTGAGATAAGAGTCTACGCTAGCTAGAAACCCTCTATATGCTTGTACATGTTTACCTAAGGATGGATGACTCACTCCTATAACCCCCACATTTTTTAGACACAGATGACAGATGAATTTTAACCTCTATTTCACCTGACCATAATACCCTTAGAAGGAAGATGGACATATGACAAAGTTTAGACAGATGATACATTCATGGGATACGTCTAGTTTGCCTTTAGGCCTACTAATATCGTAGTCCCATGTCAATTTCATCATGTAGATTTACCAATGATTTTATCATAGACCTCGCCTCCTAGATTCACTAGTATTCCTACAACACGACATCAACCTCAAACTCCTCAACCCTCACAATCCTCCTTGGGATCAATCCAAGCCAACAATGTAGGCTGGAGGGAAGATTCTTTCAAAGAAGAAGATCCTTTTGAAGAATCTGATTAGACAAATTAGATATGGAAGATTATCATAGATGTTATTTTGTTTTGGTTACTAAGTACACTATAAGAATGCAATAATAATTTTACTTATGACTTTATCTGCATTGTATAATTAAGTTGAGAATACTTTGAATGAAGTTATGTGAAATGTTATGTATTGTCAAATTTTAATTCTCATGACGAGTTTAGACTTTTAAAGTTTACCTGCGCTAAAGTTACCAGGATATAATTTTCTTAAAATTAAAAGTAAATAATAAGGGACGTTACAATTAATTGGTATCAGAGCAGTTCGATCCCTTAGAGCTTGAGGAACTAGATAAGATTAGGTAGAAACCACTATATTTACACTGCTTGGATAGTAGTGTCAAAAGTTTGATGATGCGTTGATCGATAAAATCACACGAATAACTTGATTAAATTTAACAATGTGTGCATGAGGCAACATTTTCAAACTTGTGTGTTAGGATAATTGACGAGTCACTAGAAGCCAATTAGTAATATTGGGATTATCTGTTACATTGACAAACATTATGGCAGGAAGACCGTCAAGCAACAATACTCAATAAGTATTGGACCAAATAACGCAAGTCTTGGAACGTATAACCCAAGAAAGAAGTAAAGAGCCAACTGAATATCGAGGATTAGCAACTTTTAGAAGAAACAACCCACCTTGATTCAACAGTTCCTTCAAACCTAAAGGAGCCCAACATTGGATAACAGAGATAGAGAAGATCTTCTTAGCAATGTCTTGTTGGGAAGACCACAAAGTTAATTTTGCAACTTTTATGTTTACGGGAGAAGTAGAAAATTGGTGGAGGATAGTAAAACCTACTCTCTATCAAATCAGTCATCAATACACTAGGAGATCTTTAAGCAAAAAATTTTAGACAAGCACTTTCCCCTAACTACAGGCAAAAGAAGGCAAGGGAGTTTTTGGAACTCAAACAAGGGAATATGTTGATAGGAGAATACGTAGCCAAATTCGACGAACTGTTAAAATATTGGCCTTATTTTGGAACTAAAGACGGGCAGGTAATCTGTTTGCAATTTGAGAATGATCTAAGAGCTGATATAAAATAATCAATATGCTACTTATAGATTATTGGCTTTCAAACTTTAGTCAGTAAATGTAGAATCTATGAAGAAGATACTAACACCCGAAGGATACAATGGAAGACTAGAGGACCACAAACACATTTTAAGAAAACTCAGAGTCATTCAAGGAAACCTTATCAAAGGCCATTGATACATGGAAATGGCTCAAGTAGGCCTAATTAATCAATAGGAAGCTTAAAGCCAACCATTTCCTACCCTGCAACCAGTACGCAGATAAAATGTTTTAAATGTGGCGGACCACATTATTTATGGGATTGCCCTTAGAAAAATATTACTTGCCACAACTGTGGAAAAATTGGATAGTTTTCCAAGGACTGTTGGTCTCCAAAGAAGGAAGCATCTAGTGCAAGGAAGCCGACACCAAGTTAGGAGTGTAACATCCCATTTTTCCAAATGAATAAAAATATTATTATTTCAATGTAAATAAAGTAATTAGTTAGATAATAGAA
>JAMLFT010005671.1:0-17206 GCA_026544285.1 Pachyrhizus erosus
ATTTTAAGTAATACAATAAAAAATAAGTTTTAATTAATAATAATGTTTGTGTTAAAAAAATATATTAAAAGTGTATTATTAATATTCTTCATCATACTTTTTTCTGAGACATACTTATTATTGATTAAAATTTATAAAATTAAAAGAAAAACTTATTATAGAAAAAGTTAAACTTACTAAAATTTATAATGTTTAATAAATTTTAACTAATAGAAAAACGTCTATAACACTTTTAAATTAAGTTTAACTTTTAATATTATAAACTTATAAATATTATAATTTTTTTTGTTTAATATAATACTGTTTAGTATATTATATTAAATCTTTTAAAATATTATTTTATTATATTACTTTTATTCCTAAATATAAAACTATTTTTTAAAGTTTTTATCTCTTTTTATAACTTTCTTTTTAAGTTATTTTTTGTATTAATTATTTTTTTATCAAACTATCTTTAATTACTCCCTCTATTCCTATTTATAAGATATTATTGACTAATTTATATTTATTAAAAAAATTGGTTAAATTTAAATATTAACATTATTTTTTTTTATAATTATAAATATTTTTTTAAATTTATTTTTAACAATATTAACAATCTATTCATCTTATCTAATCTTATATAAGAGAGAAAAAAACAATTTAGTGACATTTAATTAAAAATTAAAATAAATAAAAATATTTTGATGAAAAAATAATTAACGCACAATCTTATAAAAAAGGATAAAAAAAATTATGTCTTATAAATAAGAACAGAAAAAATATTTTATAATAAATACTGTAAATTAATAAAATAAAATAATTATATCTCTTATGAAGATTAAAGAATACGATTATGACACTTTAATTAATTAAATAAAAAAATTAAGAGGATAAAAAATGATGGTCAAGGATAATATTGAAAAAAACTATAAATTATTAGAAACTTTAATATTATTAATTAAATTTACAATTTTCTTAAAATATTTAAATTATATAAAAGAAATGTTATATTGAAGAACCACAATAGTAACCGATTCAATTATAACTGTATCATTAAATATAGTGTCTTAATTAATTTAATGACTACCCAATATTAAAATTATTGATATTAAAAAAAGTTTATTACAAAATATACTCATAGAAATAATAACTCAAACGAATTCAGGAAGCAAAACCCAAAAATGCCACCGACACTAATCAAATATTGCTATCGTAGCCGTAATCCGTAGCTGAATAATCTTTCTGGCTGGCCAATGATATAACCCAAACTCATTCTAAAAGAGGACTTAAATGGGTAGACACTACACACTATCAAAAAAATGCACAAACCAACTAACGCCATAAAATGCCGCGAGGAACCAATCTTCACCACACATAATAATATACACATGCGTAGTCCCTATTTGTCATCACACTTATCCACTTATATCAAAAACTTACATGAATGCTATTTATTAGTACATCGTACACCTTTCTGACGTGGTCATGACCCTTTCCACTCCTTCCAACTCCAACCCATTACCAAAAAATCAAAATTTATTAAAATAATATAACATAAAATAAAAGGAATAATACATATGACAAATTCAGACACCCATAACATCACGTAACCGCCCTAATGTATGAATACACTTTAAAAAATTTACCATAGTAGGAGCCATATTTTACCAAACGTATCATGCTTTAAAATAATACTCCATTTTAAATCATTGACCCGATCTCTCTAAGTTTCAATGTCAGCCCTTTATATATCTCAAGTTTGAACTCCAAATTCAAGCAGGCTCTTCTCAAAACAATCATCATCATTTTCATTATTATCATCTTCAACATCTTCCTCGTTTCCTCTTATACTCATTTCATAATTCACAATTTCAATTAACCCTTTTGGCATCATGAACTCTCAAGACATTCCCTCGGGAAGATCACCAAAGAGAGAACTCCAAGGCCCTCGTCCTACACCTCTTAGGATAAACAAGGACTCCCACAAGATCAAGAAGCCACCGGTGGCACCACCACCATCACAACCGCAACCGCCACCGCGTCAACCGGTGATTATCTACACTGTATCGCCAAAAGTAATCCACACCACTCCAAGTGACTTCATGAGCCTTGTTCAACGCCTCACCGGTTCTTCTTCTTTGTCTTCCTCTTCATCTTCTTCTAATAAGGTCATAACCGATCCTTTAAATGATAACAAAGGCTGTGGTAATAATAATAGTGGTGGAAGTGATGGTGGCATAGTATCATCCGCGGCTCGATACGCCACAACAGAGATGGCAAGAACAAGTCAAAGCACTAGAACACACACAATTGAGAAAAGTGATGATGTTGGAGGAGTAGATTTGGTAGGTCATGGGGTGTTGGAGAGACCAAACATGTTTCATGGGATTTTGTCCCCGGGACCAGCCTCTCTATCTCCCATTCCTTTGAATTTCTTCTCACCACCATCGATGGATCCAAATATGGTTAGCTTCTTTCATGATTTAAGCCCCGTCCTTCGTAGTAATAGAAATTTTATGGAGGGTACTACTACTACTTTCATCATTCCTAGCCCTTCAAACTTTGTTTCACCTCATACTCCTTCCATTGACCTATTCAATAATTTGTTCGATAATTAATTAATTCGTTGCTGTTGTTGTTGATTCACTTTCGACTTCCCCATACTAAGAAAGACATAAGTGTTTATTTAATTACCTTTAGTGGGAGTAGTTTAATTTCACACTTTGAAGATGACCTAAAAGAGGAATTAATAGAATAGGAATTGAGTTTGTTGTTCTTTTGGTGGGTAGCTAGTTTCAAACTTCTTTAATGGATTCTTTTCTTTATTAATTTATTTTCTTCTGTTCTTTGATACAAACATTAATGAATTTATTTATTAGCGGACGATTTTGTGCTCAAATATCTTTTGACCTTCACCGTGGACACCATTTATGCCATGTTCTTTAATTACCTTTAGTAAGTTCATTCATGACACTGCATATATATACGTTCTTCCATTCTTTATTCTTATGATATACAGCTATTACATTTAAACATGCTTGGTTGCAACCTTTGAAATTTGAAAATATATAAACTAAAATAAAAACCTATACCACACTTTTGTACAGCTATCGTTTCAACAAACTGACATATAATTTGTTGTTGGCCTAATTAGGCGCATAAACAGCTTATCATATGCCATGAATGTAACTCTTCATGTTGGAGTGATGATGTAGGATTATAAATGTGAGAAAGATTAGAGAGTCATAACATATAAACTCAGTAAACAAAAAGAAAATTCAATAACAAAGAATATTCTGCTCCTTGTAAAAGAGTAATATATTTGATTAAAACACGGCGCTATTAGACTTAAGGAAGAATAATGTACTAATTTCAACAACTTACGTGGTGATATGTATTTGAAATTAATTACACAAATCGTGTAACTATCAAAGATACATGTAAATTAAAAAATAAATAAGTTATTTAAAAATGAGAGTAAATAAAAGCAGTGTTTATAGTACTATATTTATTATTGTTTGATTAAGATAACCATTCTTGTATAAGACTTAAAACCAACTGTATTAAATAACCAACGAAGAAAATATGATAAACATACACATTAAAAATAATTAAATTATTTCAAGAATAATTCTAATACACTTATACTTTATTCTCACATTTTATTTTTTAAAATTTAATTATTTAAATAATAATTAATCTTAATCATTTCATTTGAAGACAATAAATTGTAGGAATGAGAAACAAGTAATTTAAAGATGACTTTTTTAGCAACTCAATCCCTTCAATATATAAATAAGAAGATAAAAGGATGATAAACATGTTTTCAAATAAGAAAGTCTAAATCATTATTTACGAAAGTCTAAATTTTATCCTAATTATAATAATTAGAAATTCATTATTCCAATTATATTAAGTAAGAAAACTAATTATTACAACAAATATGATTAATAATGCAGAAAATAAAGATACAATTAAGACACAATAAGAATTTTCCTCATTAGTTATAATTCCGTTTGCCTCGGTATAGATTGTTTCAAGTTCGAGTTTGTAATTTTCTGGTTTGTAGAAAAAAGTTATATTGAACTATTTTTGTTTTAACAAATTATTTTGACATTCTTTAGTTTTACATGAATTATTCTCAACACAACTCTTTTCGCTATTCTTATATTAACTTTTTTAATGTTTTAAAATATTATGTTTACACTTTTATGTATTACACTGATCTTTTCTAAATATTTAAAAGTGCTATACTATTTTTATACTCACATCTCTTATAAAAAAAATTGGTATAAATCTTAAAAAAATAAGAATATTATATATAATTTGTAATAAAAAAAACCAGAAAGTGTTATTGTATTTTGCTATTTTTTTTAACCAAAGAAGTAACATAATCCAAATATTTATTTATTATCATGTGTGAAAAAGTGTTAATAAACATTATATTATTTTTAATTATTTTCAAATATGTATTTTTGTAATAAACAAAACAAGGATTGAGTTACTGGAGTCAGCCTAATGATGTGGAGTTTAAGTAATATATGAGAAATCAAAGGTTTGAACTTATAGATAGGTTATTTTAGATAACAAAATTATCCTCATGAGTAGTTGATGTAATCGCATATCTAGAAAGTGGAGTCAAAATAATTAGTTAAGCAAAAATATCTCAAAGTAGTGGGGATTGTTATGTTAATTAATTGAAAATGTGAGATTAAATTTAGAATTATTAATTTAATAATAATCCAATGTCAAATAATGATTAGTCACTTGTGATATATTTTTAAGTATGGATGTGCATTAAGGACATCTCTCAGTGGTAAATAAAAAACTAATTCCTTTACGACATAAATATTACGGAAATAAGTTTTACTAGGATTAGAAATTAAACACTAATTGGCATATGCATGTTTAAAAAACCAAATTATCTAGATTATATTATTACATAAGTTTTTTTAAATTAAATTTAGAACAGAGACAAAAATTAAATAAGCAGCGTGAATTCATAATAAACCATATTTATTTTGTATTCGATTTTTCCAGAGTCAATATCATTCACTCCGTTATATTTTGCTTGAAGCTTGGTAAATAAATAAGTATGAAATCAGATAATTACAAATAATAAAGATAAAACAAGAAAATCTAAATTTAATTCAATTCGTAATATAAAACTTCTATTCTGTTCGAATGTGAGTTCAAATTCCGCTATGTTAAGCTTTTTGAACCGTATGACATGTATTAATTTTGTGTAAGCCAAATGAAATCTTGAAATATAATTGTGATTTTTTGTTTCACTTTTTTTCTTATTTCCCTTGAATTGTGACGAGCGAGTTCTTACTTATGTAAAACATACAGAATAAAATCATCATAGCACATATCAAACTGTGAAATGTAGTCTAAACACAATCTCAAAATTTATCCTTCTATATATAGAAAGGAAATTCCACTTGATTTTCTATTTTTGTCAATTTCTTCAAACCCTGAACTATTACAAACTAATAACTGAGAAGTGAACATAATCGTTATTTTAAATTAATATATAAGCAACGATTATACATAGTTCCAATTATTTAAAAAGAAAGTCAACTTAGCATTCTGAACATATATATACATATATAGTTAACTTCGTCTAACTTTTAAAATTTAAAAATATAAAATTATGTCATCATATTATATTATTAAACTTTTATTAGCTCATATATCATGTACTTTCTAATTATTAGAAGAATTAACCATTATATACTATCAATACTATATAGCTAGGGGGAGCTCTATTAAGCATGACCCCCGATTAAAAAGTTGTAGAAAATTTAGTAAATAGCCAACAGTGGAAATTTAGGTGTGGGAAAATGATGGCAATGTATGTGTCTAGACAAGGACTGGCCATTTAATTCAGCAGGGAAGAAAAAACTCATATCTTCAGGAAAAAGTTAAAAGGAAAAGTCGCTTAATATATGTATTGAATGGACTAAATTTTATTCATTTATGAAATACACTTGCATAGATGAAATCATGAAATCATGAAATCATATCCATCTTTTTGGCTTAGACCATTTCTCCTCATTGGGAAAACCCTTTTCCCAAATATTTAACATAATTATATACATAAAATTTAAATTTAACACTATCAATTAAACTGGAATAATTTTATGTTAGTTAATTTACATACTCGTAATATCTGTTTGTGTCTCTTGCTAATGTTGAAATATTTTCAAGCATTTTTGTTTTTTCAAGCATCTATAAATTGCTTCTTAGCCATTCATTTGCTAAACTATAATCTTACCGGAAACTGTGTACTTCATAAAAATTTTAGAGTAATACGATAATAAGTGTCTGTTGTATTTGAGAAAAGATTTTCTATTTTTATTATTTGAAAATACCTTTCATTTTAATAATTCTAAATTTAGAAAAATATGTTTAATTTGTTAAGATGCCTTGTTTCTTATTTTCAAAAAGATGAAAACATAGAAAATAATTCGGTTCATTCATTTTCAAAAACTTAAAAGTCCACAAAATACTTTTTAATCATATTATGTTTAATAATAAATTTTGAACAATAAGATTATATTTATTTTCATTAGATAAAAATTTATAAATAAAAAATAATTATACATATATATAATATTAAATTCATTGTATATGTGGAGTGCAAATCTGAATTGGCATTAACATATTATTGATTAAGAATTTGCACTCTTCTCTGATGCTCACCTAGTTGATATTGCACAATATTCATAGTCCACCATTTTGTCTGCTTGTTTATCACTAAACTGATCCCAATTGGGTAACTGTAGTCTCCCATTAATTTCAGTGTTGAAATCATATATTGTGAAGGTTGGGGGCAGTCCACTTGTCTCTTCAATCAAGTAGACAATTGCAATATATATAGAGAAAATAATCGTATATTAAGACAACAAAAATAAAGAATGGGAAAATAATTCACACTAAAAATTCAAAATCAATAAGCTTATTCTTGCCGTAATAAACCTGAACAATCGGAAACAAAAGAAGGAATTAAGAAAATAGAGAAAGGAAAATCAAATGATACCCTAAACTGATAAAGGCACTAAGTACTTAAATAAATATTTTCCAATTTAAAGCAACAGAAAAGAAGAATGATTAATTAACAAAGTTACTCATTACCTAGACCACTTCAGTATCTCATGGAATTATTAAAAAGTTTAGTTACCTGAGTTGTTATAAATTTTTTGTATTGGAGTTTATCTTTTCCTTTTAAATAATAATAATAATAATAATAATGTCTCGTGGAACTAAAAAGCCAATTTCTTTTTTTTTTTTAAAAAAGTAACCATTTGGTGACATTGACCTTAAAAGGCAACATGAGCTCGTATGAAAGCAACTTCCCCGAAAGCTCTCTAATGGAGCCAAGGTTTATGATTTGTGAAACAAATTTGGTAGACTTTTCTATTTCCTGCAACAATTTTCCTTGACCAGTTTCATGTTCTGTTTGTGTCATATAATGATAATTCATATCTACAAATCCCCAATTAACTGAGACTTACCATTTGAGTTTGTTAATCATAAATTATTGTTCAAATAGAAGTTATTTGGCTCAGACAATTAGAGTCAAGCCAATTCCATGCAGAGAAATTGTCCCTCTATTTCTACGAGGGAAAACAAATTTGGGGGACGAGTTTTAATAGATGCAATGAGATGCAATCAGAGAGTAAAAAGTGTGATATTATTTGTTTTGGTTTAATTTCTTTTATATTTATAGTTGTAAAAATTTTATATTTTAATATCTATAATTTAAAATATTTAATTTTAATACTTATAATTATAATTTTTTATTTTAACATCTATAATTTAAAATATTTAATTTTAAGTTTTATAGTTACAATGTTTTAACTCTTCATTTTTTTTGTTTAAATCATCTAATATTTTTATATTTAATTTTTTAAAATTATTATAAAATTAAAATTAAAATTAACTGTGAAAAACTATAAAAAAAAACATTTTAAATTCCGTAATAATTTTAAAACAACTGTATGCAATAATGAAAACGATTATAGATAGCAGAAATTAAAATAATTAAAAAATTATAACTATAGAAATTAAAATAAAAAATTTTAAATTATATATATAAAATAAAAAAATGTTATTAGGATATGTGTGGCCAGAAGAGAAACTCTCCCTCGTTCAGCCGAAAGCACACTTAGATTGGCGTTTTGCTTTGTCATTTTTAGAAGTGGCCTTTCGGACTGCACAAACTAAAGGAAAAAATGACAATGCTGTTTGACATCGCATTGATTTATAAATACGATAAACTGATTTATTATTAGTATAAGTTTTTGTTTTACAGATCTTATTAGTATAATTATAGTGGGCCATCAATTTTCTAGTAATTATTTGTAAGAGAAATTTTAGCTATAATTTGGTTCAGATAAAAGTGTGAGTAATAAAATTGAAAAAGGGTTAAAAGGAATGAAAGTTGAAAAAAGAGAGTTGTTTAAATAAAATAAAAGGTAAAAAGTTTTTTTTTTTTTAAAATGATAAGAACCACAAAAATAACTTTCGTCGTTGTCTAAGCTGTGCCATTATTGATTGGACACTACCATCTACCATAAATGATTTTGCACTTGCATTACCACCTCCCTCTTTGTTTTACGCATTTGCATTAAAATTAAAGAATAAAAATAATATTGGTGATAAATATAAAATAAATAATAATATTAATAATAAAAATAAAATATTAATATTAACAGTAACAATAAATAATAATAAAATAAAAATTATATTAACTTTTACTCACCAAATAATTATAATTCAAAATTTTTCTTGTTTTAATTTTATTTCACTTTAATTAAATAATTTTATTTTTCAATTTTTCTATACTCTATTATACATTTTTATTTTTTACTTTCTTCACAATCAAAGACAATATTAGATAAATAAATTTAGTAAATGATTAATTAGATACACAAAATATAAAAAAAGTCTAATTTATATAAGGAGAGAAAAGAAAAAACGGTCGTTTTCCAACACAGAAGTGAAAGTATCTTATACGACCAAGTTTCGTACTGCTGTGGGGAAAAACTAAAAAGTGTCCCTCCTCTCATAGGAGACTTAAATATAGTAAATAGCACAATCCAGATTCGGAGCTGTAAAGTCAAAAGTGTATCGCAAGACTCGATGAAAATCTGTTTATTTCTGTATTTTTAAAATTAATTGACAGCAACATACGAAGCAGTTATAGGTAAAAGGTTCACTTTAAAAGTGTGCTTTATGAAAAATTCTTATTAACTAATTTTTATAAGTAAAAATTTATTAGATAAAATTTAAGTTTTATTCGATTAAAATTTAAATTAATATAATATATCTATTAAAAAGATACAATCATGATGTTAGAGAAAGAAAATAGAAAAAAAAATTAATTAAAAAATGATTTATTACATGTTTTTTGATAAAAAAATTTGGATTAAGTGGGTCCCACAAGAGAGAGTCATGTGACAACAATCTAATGGCCACTAAGCCCATGGAAATCCACACTCATACACTCATTCAAAATCATCATAAAACCATCAAAGCATCTAATCACCACCAAAATATCATTTGATAGTTAATTAAACATTCCTAAACTCAATTCTACTAATTATCACTCTTCCTTTTCTTGATGTAACATTCTATTAAAACAAGAAAATTTAATAAAATAAAAATAACTAGGGTATTGTTAAATAGCATATAATAAAAATAAATAATAAAAAAATGATCTTTTAAATAGTAATTATACTTGTTCCAGAATAATATTTTGGTATTATGTGTGTTTGAATTTAAAATAAAATATTTTAGAAAATTATTTTTGATTATTGTAAATATTAGAATAATAAAAATTATTAATTAGAAAATAAATAATAGCCTAGTTACAAAAATCTAAGAAAATTTTAGCTCTAGATAATCAAATAGATAATTATAAAATATATAAGATAATAAAATTTTAAATTAAAGAATAAAATAAATTATATATATATATATATATTTAAGATAAATATAAATTTTATAAAAATATATTAGAAGTAGAAAAGATAAAAGAATAAAAGGAAAAAAATATAAATAAATTTATAGGATTTTTAAAATAATAAAAAACTGAAAAATGATAATTATATAATAAAATATATAAATATATATAAAAGAAAAGCTGAAAAAAAAATCAAAATGAGTAGCCAAGTTTGATCAGCAAGAAAACAGAAAATGCATTACCAATTGAGCTACCAGGTCGCTAGAAGAATTTATTGATAAAAGTTAGTATATGGATTTTGTAACGACCCTTTTTGCTCATTTTTAATTTTTAAGAAATTTTAATCCATATATCTTTAGCGCAAGTGAAACATAAAAATTTAACTCATCAAGGGGATTACAATTTGACATATCACAATATTTTACATAACTTCATCTCGAGTGTTCTCAACTTAATTATACAAGGCAGATAAAGTTCTAAATAAAATAGTTATTACATCATTATAATGTACTTAGTAAACAAAATGACATTTTATAATAATTTTTCAGATCTAATTTATCTAATCAGATCTTTCAGAAGGATCTTCTTCTTCTAAAGAGTCTTCTCTCCTATCCAGATTATTGACTTGGACTGATCCCATGGAGGACTATGGGGGTTGAGAAATCTGAGGTCGTCTTCGTGTTGCTGAAACACCAGTGAATCTAGGTGGCAAAGTCTGGGATAGAACCATTGGTAAATCTATGTGATGAAATTTCCATGGAATTACGATATTAGTAGGCTTAAAGGCGAACTAGACATATCCCATGAACATATCATCTCCTTGGATTTTGTCATATGTCCATCTTCTTTCTAAGGGTATTATGATCAGGTGGAATATTGGTTGAAATTCATCTATCATCTGTGTTTGAAAAATATGGGAGTTTTAAGAGTGAGTCATCTATTCTCGGGTAAACACATATATGCAAATAGAGGATTTTCTATCTAACGTAAGCTCTCATCTTCCCGTTCTTGCCTAATTAGGAATTCTATTCGAGTTAGGGATCTTTGTTGCCTCCTAAACTTCCAACTCCGGGAGGACTTATACAAGTGTGTAATTAACAATCCAAATTTCAATCTTAGGTTGACGATCGAGAATACATATCCTGCTTGGTACTTGATCCAAGATGCTCTCGATTGGATCTTGGTAATGTTCCTCGTTTTCAGGGACACCAAGCCAATTCTGTGACACCCTTTTCACTTTGAGTGGTTCACAACTTGACACCTTATCTACTCCTAAGGTCTCATCAGAGCCTGTGTACATTCCTAAGGTACCTTTTGTGGTCAACCATTGCATTCCCCATTCTTAGTTCTCACTCGTTAAGATTTTTAGTTTGATCTACCTTCCTTATTTCATCTGTCATCTCCACTATTTATTCTGTCTAGGTACTAATGACAAGTTTGGAAATCTTTGGATAACATCCATCTTTTATTTTTTATATCACAGTCATTCTAGATTTTGTCATGATTATCTGAGCATTTCTCAGTTCATCATCTACCATAAGGTTAATTTAGAGTTTACTGTCTCAAGTGGACAATTATCATGAATACTTACCTCTCATTAATAGTATAAGTGTAAAATCACATTTACATCATCCACTCAATACATTATAAAGCATACTCAATAATCACAACAATTAATAATACACATTATATTCAAATAGCAAAACAAGGGCAAAATGATCATTTTACCTTTTTCTTTCAAAATTTCTTTCTATATTTTTATCTATGTGAAACAATTAAATATAAAAGATTTTGAATTCTCTATTTGTCTTAGTTTGGAAAAATTTACTAAAAAAAGGATATTTTTAGAAATTTTCTTAAGGGTATTTGGTCATTTTGTAAAAATTTGTCCTTTTAAGGATTTCTCCTTCACATTTCAAATCATAATTTATTATATAGATTCCTAGTATTAATACGAAGTATTTTAAACTATTTTCCCTAAATTTAGGATATCCAAACAATGGTACAAATTTATTTTATAACATAGGGCATTTTGGTCATTTTGGGGTAAAAATTTGTTTCTAAGGATCTTTTAATTTCTAAGATGATAAAATACTCTAGACTTATACCTAAACAGATTCTAACAAAGTTTACCTTACTTCATTGACCAAAAGGATCTTAAAATTCAAATTTTCTCACTTAAGGATATTTTTGTAATTTTAGAAAAATTCAAGATAATTTTATTTAAAGTTTTGGAAAACTTGCTATAATATTCCTACACAGAAATAAAGCTACCTTCTATTCTTGTTTGAAAACATGAATGGATAAAATTATAGAGAAATTTTTAAAAAAATCAGGCTAGGAGTATTTTGGTAATTTTCTCTATTAAAGGCAAAATGGTACTTTAATTCACTTTTTCTTCCTTTGGTTCGAAACCAATAGTTTCAAAGTTCCTGATAACTTAAGTTTTATATGTTAAAATCATACCAATATCTCCATTGTAGGTTTAGTACCTTTACTCAAAGGTTCAAAGTAATTAAATTTTCCAAAATCTACTATGAAAAAGCAAGTTTTCATTCATGGTGGTACAGAAACTTAAAAAATTTGAATTTGGAGTTCCTATGAGGATTTTGACTAATTAAGGGTGCGAAAACATTATAAATATGTGTAGGAATGATTTCATGAAGAAAAATCAAAGAATAAACGACTCCTCCTACCTTTAATAAAGTTTTTCAGCAAAGCTCCGACGATGTTCCAGCAATGCTGCTAACTTGCGATTCTTTGAACGATTCTTCAAATTTCTCCAAAAAAATCGAAGTATGAGTGATTCCAAAGATATATGGATTAATATGGAGCCTCGAGAGTGAGGGAATGAGGGATTGAGGAGAATTTCAAAGATGAAGTTCACGGTTTTCATTTTCAATTTCGAATTCGATTAAGCATTCATAGACCTTCGTAACTCCTTTTCTTCGCGTTTAAGGATGCGTAGGTTATGGGCGAGTCTAGCTAGGTGAAGGCAAGGCATGGGCATTGCGAAAATGGTAGGACGACACTGTTATAGAAAAGGAGTCTCGAGGTTAAAGAAGATGACGAAGCTGCTTCCATGGTGGTAAGGGAATAGAAAATATTTTATTTAATTTTGACAAACTAAAATTATTTCTCTTTCTCTCCTTTAAAATATCATCTACTAAATAGACAATATTTTTCTCATAGAAAAATTAAATTCTATATCATATTTTATCTAAATTAAAAAGGAAGAGATAAATCATTCTAATATAGTTTTTATAAATTCATTATATTAAAATAGGATGTTACAGATTTCATTTTTATTTTATAAGGAACTAGAGGGAAATAAAAGTCAAAAAGTCGGGTGTCAATCAAAATTGAACCCAGACCCCTGGAAAAAGGAAAGATGCATTCTAAACGCGTTCTACCACTAGGCCAATGGTGATAAATTACTCGCAAGACAAAAATATAAACTAAAAGTGGAGAATATATCTATAAAAAAGAATGGAGTAAGGAAAAAGGGGGCCTAGGCGGGGTTCAAACCCTGCAGCCAGGGGGAAACCACACCTTGATCGGTTGGGCTAGGAGCCACTCATGCTTAAGAAGGGCGTGTTTTGTATATGTAGTATAATTTAAGAAATAAAAGCAACAAAAAAAAACAAAAGGAGCCTTAGGAAGGCTCGAAGGGAGGGACTTGACACTCTAGACTCAACGTCTTAACCGTTGAGCCAGAGTACATTCAGTGACATTCTAACATTTTTAATTTTATTTATTTTATGTTTAAAAACCTCAAATCACCATGGAAGGAGTTAACAAAGCTCCTTCTTCCTCAAGCCACTCTCCCTATGTGTTGCCATTTGTAACCTGCAGCCTTACCACCTGTGCAGCCAACTTCACCTATGAACTATGAATAAAATAAACGAATAAACGAGGTAGAGGACTCTATATAAGCAAAGTGATTCGGGGAGGAAGAAGACACAAAACCAGAAGAAGGAAACACGAAATTCTCTAATTGGGTGAGTCCAATTGCTCTATTTAAGTTGTAGACGAATTCGAAAACAGTGTAGGTTCCTACCCCTTCAAGAATTAGCTAAACATAGAGGTAGGAAACACAAAATCGATCCCTCGCTGGAAAACTTCAAAGCAGGTAGGAGGAGCCTATGTTCTTCAATTTTCATATGTTAATTTCGTTTCTAAGGATGTAATTTTGTATTAAGCCCCTAAATTGGTACATACGATGCTAAAAGGTTGAGTTTTGAATTTTTGAAATTCCTCCTCCGTTAGCCATAGCTATTGACCTGTTAAGATGATATACTAAGCTAATTTAGTTTAGAATTCCAATTGAATTTTGGTTTGTTATAGGAACTTTGATTGCTAACAAAACCAATTGATCAAAATTCATTATCTATGATGATGCTGTGAGATTTTGAACAAATGTTGAGAATGAAAATTGAATTTTGCTTGATGATGAATTGGCCAAAAAAATAGACAAAGAAGCAAAAATTAGAAAACAGAATGGGTAGAGAGAGAAAGTGAAGAGAGAGAAAGGGAGAAGAGGGAAGGAAGAGAGAGAAAGTGGAGAAAGTAAGGAGAGAGAGAGAGAGAAAAAGTGGAAAGAGAGAGAGGGAGAGAGAGAAAGGAATTAGAAAGAGAAAGTGGAAAGAGAGAGAAAAAACAGAAAAGAAATAGAGAGAGAAAGAGAAAGAGAAAGAGAGAGAGAAAAATAATGGCTAACAAAAATATATGACTTAATAATAAAATAATTTCTATTTACTTTTTCTCAAATGCTCATATCAAGTTATTTCTCTTCCTTTTACTATATTATTATAAATATCTATATAATTGGATGAAACCAGTAAGACATGAAAAATTGATCTCATTCTTCTATATCATTGACTATTATTGCCTATTGTAGAATTAATATTTAAAGTTAAGATTGATTGTTTTCCTCTATTGACAATAGAGGAATTGTAGAATGTAGCTATAAGGTGATTGTCTCTAGAAGGAAAAATTTGAGTAAAAAACCCTAGGATAAAAGATGAGATCCAACTTGTGAAAATCATAAAAATATTAAATGATCCTTCAATGAATAATTCAAACAAAGGTATAATAAAGAAAAATACTAGATTCTACACAATGATGATCAGTCCCTTGATATGAAATAAATTGATTGAGGAATGCTACCTCAAAAATTGAAATAAGTACCAAGAAAATTAGTCATCAAGAATGTTGGAGGAAGTTATCGATTAAGGAATACACGTGTGTGAATTAAGATTGAAGTATTACATGGGTTGACTATAGAAGGTACTTGAGGAATGTGTGTAGGCTCGGTTGAGTGGATAAGGTGCCAAGTTGTAAATGACTCTAAGATAGAGGGATTTCACATAATTGGTGTCCTCGACTAAGCAGAGCATTGCCATGATTCAGTTTAGAGTATCCTGATTCGATGTACCAAATAGGATATATACCCCCGTTCATCACCAAAAATGCAAAATAAAAAAATATTAAGACGTATCGTGTAAGTCCTTTGGGAGTTAGAAATTGGAGGCAATGAAAGGCCCTATTATGACTAGGAAACATAAGTAGATATGATACAATGACATGAGAGAAATGCGATAATAAGTAAACATTTTTATATTGTGTGTATGTTTAAGGATAGATGGTTCACTCCTACAACCCCACTTTTCATATACTGATAGCAGAAGAGTTGCATCCCTTGTTCCACTTAACGATCATACCCCTAGAGAAAAGATGGACCCACGATCTTTTATTTGAAGACAACACCTTTACAAAGTACGTGAGATTTTCCTTTATGTCCAATAATGTCATACCTCACGGGCAATTCTCCCACATAGACCTACCTATCATCTTGACATAGACACTACCACCCAGATACGCTGGAGTTCTGCTTGATATTCCAACAACTCCAAGACGCACTCAACCCCTGTCAAATCCAAATCCACTAGCAAGCTTAACTCTAAATGGAAGTAGCAATTAGGAAGGAAGGGAGGAATTGTTAGAGGAAGAAGATCCCTCCGAATTTTTGATTAAGCTTTCTTTAGGAGTTTACTAGTTGAATTTTGATGAAAACCTACTTTTATGTTATCTTAGCCAGTAAAAACAAGACAAGTAATGTTTTGCACTATATCGTTATATGTATAACTTAAAAATTAAATTATTACTTTTTAAAGCTAATGAGATTGTCTTCTCTATTATGTATTGTTTGATATCTTATGCATGTTTAATATCAAAAAAGAAAAAACAATATTAGTGTCAATTTAAAGAATGTCATCTTCTACTATAAGATTTTAATAACAAATATTTCGTCATATTATTTTAAATCAATTAAAAGAAATTATTTTCTGAATTACAAAAATATTAAATAAACTGATAAATGAAAAGGGTGTTACATATGACATGACTTAAAAAACTTTGAATTATATCTATATTGTTATAGTGAATGAAGGATTACAAAATATTTAAAAGTAAAATGAAAAAAATAAGAAGACAAATATTAAGTGATATAAAGACAATGGAGAAGGGAAAGAGATTACAATATATATAAAAAAGAATCATAGATAAACAAAATTTGCAAAATCTTGAGGATTGGAGCCCTAGCAATGGGATATCGGATAATTTAGACAAAGTTAGGGTTCAAACCTTCTTGTCGCCCTTGCATTACAAAATAAATTGTGTTTTAGAGGAGCTTTAAGTTCTGTAATAAGATTTGTTCGAAATTATAAATGTAGGCATTAGGTGGTGATTTGATAAACCAACAATATATTTTATCCAATTAAGTATTTCTTTTAAGGTGCAATTATGAACTTTGTAAAAATTTTGGACACTTATTAACATAAATTAAAAAAAGTTGTTTTCTTGTTGATAATAATTACAGAATTTATATTATATTATAAAATTTCAAGTTAGGTCACAATATTTCTCAAATAAATTAATGATAAATCTATATAGAATTCGAAACGTAATTCTTTTCATTAAATAACAAAATTATTTCTTTTTATGAGAAATTCATTATTAGCATAGTTATAAATCGAATATTTGATATTTATTTTATTCTTGAACTGTTTACAACTTTTTGTAAAAGCAGAGGACGTTATCTAAATAAATGTGTATTAAAATAATAGTAATATTATTATTATTATTATTATTATTATTATTATTATTATTATTATTTATGAAAAAATATGTTTATATTAAAATTAAAAATCTGATTAATGTAATTAACAAATCATTAAAAGGAATATATTA
>JAMLFT010005672.1:0-17205 GCA_026544285.1 Pachyrhizus erosus
AGAAGTGGTCCCACTACAGAAAGAATGAACAATAAAGGAAAGGGGGGGGGGGGGGGGGGGTGGGGGGGGGTGGGTGGGGGAGGGTGTTAGTGGTTGCTCTGGCCAGGCAATATTTCTTTAATCTTCTGTATTATACTCTTCTTCTCATTCTCAGTGGTTGTTGTTGGGTGTTGATTAGCACCACTATCTGTGGTAGTAGTAGAAGTGACTATTGTGGAGTGTGAATGATCCTTCCCCTCTCCTTCTCCTGGTAGCTTCTCCTTTATTGTATCCTTCAGTTCCTTCTTGCTCCTCTCTTCATGCCCTTCATCCTCAGACTATATATGTACATGCATCAATTGAAGCAAAACCGAGTAAGATATATGCATCATCTATACTATTTTTTATTTGTGTTTTTGTGTATATATAATGTATTGAGGCGTTTATATTAGACAAAGAACATAGTAAAGCAAATCGTGTGCATTTTTCAATGATAATTTCTCATGCATATTAACTTGGTGTACTTTCAGAATTCTTATTAATTGGAAGAATTAATAATGTTTTTTAGGGTAATAACGGTTAATACATAACTGTAAGTTAAATATCAATATTCTCAGAGCAAGTTATAGTTCTTATAACAAGGTGAAACAGATTATAATCAAATTGTAAACCTGTAACGAATATGTATATAATTCATACATTATATAAAATCTTTGGATTATATAATTTATATTAATGTAATTTCATTCTTATTCATTTATATATATATATATATATATTATAAAAGAATTAATGAAAAGAATAATTAAGTAACATTGAGGATACATACCGAGCTTGAGCTTGAACTCTTGGAATATGGCGTGTGAATGTTATGCATGGATTTGTGTAAAGTGGTTGCCACAGCCGTGAGGTGAACGGGGTTGCCTTTCTCGTCCGTTAACCAAACTGGGTTTCCATATGCATCTGTTAGTTCTACTGGGTTCCCATGGTCGTCTCTCACTTCAACTTGTGCCATCTTCAAACTTAGCTATGTAAATAATTTTTGCATCCCCTTTAATTAATTCTCTTAACAAAACCTTAGTCTTTCCTTGGCGGTGCATGCAGCTACACGTGCCTTCATAATAATGCTTAGAGAGACTTCTTGACACTTGTAATCGTGTGAGACAATTCAAGCCATGCGTCACCTCTTTAGAGAAAAAGATTTCCTACCAAGTCGGTTTTCTGGAAATTCACCCTCCTGTACACACTTCCAACTTTTCTCTTATGAATTTAATTCAAATGTAGTTTTTTTTATCATGTAACTGTAAATGTTCATATATAATAACTTTATTTTTTTTATAAAATAATTATCTTTACAATCATTTCAAAAATAATTTATAATTATCTAAGAATGTAAAAATGTTTATACTAATAATGAATATCAATTCAAGTCTTTAAAAAACATTAAATATGTATTTACTTCTCTTTTAAAAAAATTAATCTTTATATTTTTAATCATTTATGATCAAAATTTTTGTACTTTCGTATTAATGAAGTTAGTTTTCAAACTATAATATATGTATATATAAATTTAATATTATTATTAAATATAAGTACAAATATATTAAGCATTTTATTATTATTATTATTATTACTATTATTTTTATATAATGAAACAATGATTAAAAAAATACCTACAAAAATTATCATATGAATTTTCTTTATATTGATCAATAAATTAAAATGAATTTTGCAATTAAAGTTATAATTTTAAATAACAAAGGTTCAGATATAAAACGGCATAAAAGAATTTTTTTATGAAATCATATTAATTCATTCACAAAATTAAGTTACAATTTATTGATTTTATTCCTTGAAATCGGCTTCCTAATTCAGTTTTTTTTTTTTAAATTACACTATGAAAACGGTTTGGGAAAACTATCCTCCTAACACAATTTAAAAAAATGAAAAACGAATTGATCTTAACAAAATATTATTTCCGCTGTAAAAAAGACAATATTATTTCCAAATCATCCAAAAAAATTTCAATAATTTTTTTTATTCTTTTACCTAAATGCATTTCTTTTTTGTAATTTATTATTTAAATTTTAAATTTTTATATTATACTCAAACGGAATTAATTATCTTAAAAAAATTTTAAGCAAACTAATTTAATTATAACTGATTATAACAATAAATAATTATTAAAATAACATCATTTTTGTAATTGTACCAGACACATTTTTACAGGACAAAAAATTTAAAATCTCAGGTGTTTCTATTTTTTTTTTTTTTTTTTTTTTTTGTAAACAGCTAATTGTATATATGATAAAAATAAAGGGAAGAGGATATTTGGTACTAGCAGTACCATACACCAGAAATATCTTCTCCCCTCCATACACAAAAGAGCCCATTAACAAATAAAATCCCCATTGCCTCCAAGAATACTAGAACATTGTAAATGAGTCTTTCAACTAGAGCCAAATAGAGAAAATGATATCATCCTTCACTCTATTTATTTCAATGGCTCAGTCCCTACAATTTCACAAATTCCAAACAGTTGAACTCCTTACAACCTTCCAAGCTTACGTAAAGAAGCTACGTCCCACGTTCTCCTCCACCAAATGACAAAAATGGCATAACCCATGTAGTGGATCAAAATCTACATTCCTTTTCCGTAGATTATCTATTGTTGGTATATGATTCAAGCATAATCTCTAGATGAAATGCTGAACTTTTGGTAGCACACTCAATTTTCAAACTTCAAAGAACGGTTAACGTTGTTCATTATTCACCACAATGCTATGTAATTGTTCCTAGATCGATCGAACACTGTAGCCACCCAATATATCTCCATCTCATCTCCATTCATCAATTATATTCTAAATAAGGTGTGTATCTTCAATCTCCCTTGTACAAGCACTCCATCATTTCTGCTTCCTATACGAGCAAATGTTTTTTTCTCCATCTAAATTCACAATTCCAACAATCCTCAATCTAATGGCCCATGTTCCTAATGGTAGCATCCGGTTGCTTTGACAACATGAAGAACCTCCCGAATTGACTAGCAATCGGTTCCTCTCCACACCAACTATCCTTCCAAATTTTGATAAGTGTGCCATCTCCCAAGTTCCATGACACCAAATTATCAAACCACCTCAAGCTTAGCATACTCTTTTCAAATTTCTCCACCATAATGACATTCTCCCATCTCGTCTACTCTCCATCAACCCCCTCCAACCCCCATATTTGAATTGTAAAAGATCACACCAAAATATCCTTTTTCTTCTAGAAGACCTCATCTCCATCATCATTAAAGATGTTTATATATTTAATATAAACCCTCCATGTGACTTTTCACAACAAAATTTCTTCCAACTAACTCAGACGATATTCCTCCTCCCTCACATCCCTAAAGAAATTTCCTTTGAATACAAATCATTTTATGGATCGTACTTTGAGGTGCCTTAAAAGAAAGAAAAAAAATAGAAAAAAAATCAAATTAATTAGATAAATCCTTTCTGTAAAAGAAAGATGTTTATGTTTTCAAATCATCAACTTTTTCTCAAATTTATTCAAAATAGGGTTCCAAGTCATCTCCCTTATATGATTAGCTCCAATTGGGATACCCAAGTAAACAAAAGGCAGTGACATGACAGACAATTCAAAAAATCCACAAATACTTCCACCTCCCTCCTTTCACCATCAATGATTCCAAAATAACTCTTATGGAAGTTTACCTTTAAGTTTGACACAAGCTCAAAACATTTCATCATACTTTTAGTGGTCGTAACATTCTTTAGGGACGTCTTTCTTAAAGAAATAGTATCGTCAATATATTATAAAAGATTTACTTCTATTCTATCTTGAAATAGTAAGTAACCATCAAATAAGTCATTTTTTTTTTGTTTCTCTTATAATTTCACTCAATCCCTCTGCAACCACAATAAACAAAAATGGAGCTAGTGGATCCCCTTAACATAGTCTTTTAAGAATAGAAAACTCTTTAATGGGATTTCCATTCACCAAGACAAAAACTCTACTAGAAATCAAATATCCCCAAATCCACCAAATCCACTTCTCATCAAAGTCTACCTTTTTAACATATACAAGAGAAATGTCTAATTCACATAGTAGTATGCTTTCTCATGATCGACTTTAAATACCAAACATTTTCTCTTTTATCTCTTTGCATCATCTATCTCTTCATTCGCTACCAACACACAATATAACAATTGTCTTCCCTACAAGAAAGCGCTTTGTTTCTTATTAATAACCCCATCCAATACCTTCTTCATCATATTAATAAGAACCTTTGTCACAATCTTACAAATACATCCTACTAAAAAAGTATGACAAAAATATAATTATATTTTGTTTCAACCTTTCTCAAATTAGTTGATAATAAAGAGATGATTGACATTGTTATTCAAATTATATTTTACAGGTTTCGTCTCCATATGAGAGATAAGGAATGCTAATTTTTTTAGAAAGATGCTGCTATTATTTTTCTTTTTTTTTTCTTTTTTTTTTTGCTACTGCTCAATTGACACTTGTGTGCTGGTTGCACTCGTTGATTAGTATCTCTTGTGCTTAATACAATTAAATATCTTTTTACTCAAAAAATATTAATTCTACATTGTTAAATTTCTTAATTATAAATGCGATGCATGCAAAAATCTAAATATTCTTTTATATATTAGCCCCGTTATATAAAAATCCTGACTCCGCTCCTGAGTTGGTCTAATAACAAAAAGTTTGAAAAATTTGCATACAAAATTTTAAATTCAACTCTTATTGTTGTCACTGTAAAAAATTTATAAATTAAATATAAACTAACTTGTTTTCTTAAAAAACACTTATTTACATTATCAAAACAAGTAGTTGTGTTACGTTAAATTATTAATATATTCATAAATATTCATATTTATATTAAAATAAATGGCTTTATATTTTATCTTTTACTTATTGAGTACCTGTATAATACTAGTAGTAATTCTTTATCACATTAAATATAAACAAAATTCTCTCGTTGCCAAAAACCCATAAAGAAAAGAAAATAGAATTTTGTTGTCTCCCTTGATCTTGATATACACTAAATTGTAAAGTCACGTAATTATGACGATTTAATGAATGACTCTTAACAAGTGCTAGCAAGCAAGACTTGAAAATTCTACACGTAATAGATACGATGAATCATCTTCGTGAGTCAACAATTGCCTTTTTTCGTCGCCCAATAATTAGTAGGGAGGATATATTAATAAACGTTTTCTTTAAGTCATGTCAAGTCATGATTCATGAGGGCATATTAATAGAAGTTAATGAAGATTAGAAACAAAACACTAATTGAAACGTGCACGCTAGTCTTTATAGTCACGAGTAACATCAACGTACGTGTATTTTTCGACTTTGAAGACTTTTTGGTGGTGTGATTCAACTTGCGGTCAACAAACAACTTAAAACCGGGTGCGTGTAACCCATGTTTGTAAAAGCTTATAATTTATCTTGCTACCAACATGACCAGAAGTACAAAAGCATTAATCATTTTTAATATCAAAAGCCTTGATTTGACATATGGCTGAGCCTGATTTTTTCACTAAACAACTAAATGTTACTTGACATTAGACGGAAGCAGATCCTCCACAGTGGAAAAAGAAAAACATAACCATAATTTAATACAAGATCTGCGATTGTAATGTTTGTGCAGATAATCCATTGAATCCACTTTCTATTTAGAGAAGCAAAAAGGAAGAAATGCAAGTATGATAATGTTGTGATATGATAAGAAAAAATAGATTTAGAGAAATGACGTCATGTTATCAGATCTTAGAATAGATAGGGTTCAAGTTTACAAAATTGATTCTCATAATTTCAAGTTAAATAAGGATTTAGATTAATCTATCCCATCTCATTTCATGTGCACCCTTACTTCTAGAGATGGAAAGAAAGAAGAGAGGGAATTATAAATATAATATGTATATGATATAATAAGATAAATCACGTAGAGAGAGATAAATGAAAAATGTTTTTAGAATGTTTTAACTGATGGGATGTTCACATATCATTACTTAACAACAAATTTGTGTCCACCAAACTAATTGGTATTGCCTAACAATCTGTGAAGACCATTTGCCCAACACCAGAAACTCCCAAGGACATATGGCACGTATACTGCATTACACATCAGTAGAACAAGGGACAACAGAACATCTTTGGGATATATGAATGAATTATATCCATATGCAATAAACTAATCAATCTGTACAAAAAACAAAACCCTTGGTCACTAAACACTATCTTTGTCTTCCTATATGTATCTTCTGTATCCTTTCACTTTTCTTCTTTACAGAGTAATTCCAGCTTCTAAACCTTTAGAAACCATGTATTAGTGTATACAGATCATAAATCAAAGCCTGAACAATGACATCTTGCCCTTTCCTCAGTCGTTTAAGCTGAGGTTGCAGAGAAGTTCAACAACGGAACCTGCTTTAAAGAAGGAAAAATAAACAAAAATTAAGTCCAAAATAACTGCTGAGGATTTCTGACATGCTCTAAACGTAATTTTTCAAACATTTGAATTTGGGAATTAAATTCTGTTGCATTGTACCAAGAAATCAAACCCAAAGAAATTTGGATGCAAACCAAGCAATGTTTTCAAAACCAAATTGGTAAATATATCCATCAAAGGAACCAGGGTTTGGTAATACATATTTGTGAAAAATACACACATATATATACATATAAATAAAATTGGGAAAAAATATATAAATATTTTCCTATAAATAAATAAAATCACAGAAAAGAATATTGGAAAATGTTTCTATGTTCTACCGTAATTAAATTTATTTAACATATACAAAAAGCATTAAACTAAATATACTTTATTGGCATGTCTCTCTATCCAATGCTAGACCCATGTCAAATAACTAAAGAAAGAGGTAAAAGTTTCTCACCCTCTGCAAATTGCACATCAATTATGAGGGGGTGAAAGGGTAAAGCTCACAACAACAAAACCTTATCCCATTAAGTAAGGTCGGTTACATGGATCATATGATGTCATTTGACAAGGTTAAAAATCAAAGTTTCAAAAATAGAGTTTGAAAGGGTAAAGCTTCTAGATATAAATTGGAGCAAAATCATTCTTGTATCACATACTCCTATTTTTCCTACATTGGACAGATTAATAAGAGGAAGTATGGGTTTTAACTATAAATCAATTACAATTAGAAACCAAAACAAGTCACTCTATTTGAAGCTTTTAATGGGGGCAAAGAGGTGAAGCAGTTCAACCATGTAATCACTACAGATGGTTCAACTGGTTCATCATACTGATATATTTGTTTCCTCAGCAGTTTATGAACATGCAGTTTCTTGGCAATGACCAGACCAGTCTGGATTTGAAAACACATCGATACAACAGGGAAAGTAGAAAAATTCTCTTCTATCACAATTTATGGAATAAGATAGAAGAATGCTATTGATAAACTGGATTACTGGAGAGAGCAAAAGCAATGAAGAAAATGAAACTTACCTCTCAACAACACGAAGCAGCTTATTCCTTGCTAGATTTTGCCCAAAAGAAGCCCTTCTTCCGGGTTGGCTGATTATCCAGCATGGATTTGGAACTCCTTGAGCCAAATGAGAAGTGTCTCCTCAGAAATGGTTTCCCATTAGAGCTTCTCCCACTGGAACTAGAATCCATTCTAGGACCTTTACCTTGATGCCCTTTTTCTCTAAAATGTTCATACACTGCAGAATCATCATCAATATCACTGTCCACAATTCGGTTCCTTGATTTCTTATTTTTAGCCTTCAAATCCATTTCGGCTTTCAGAGCTTTTTCAGACAACTTAAGAGTATATTTCTCACCAAAAGTGCAAACTGGGCAAGGTGGATCATACTTGTTGACTTCAGATGTTAAACTCTCCAAGCATTCAGCATGATAAACGTGTCCACAGATAAGGATAGAAACTACAGAAAGGTCATTACTTGCAATTATCTTTTGGGTTCCCCAAGAAGACTTCTCAGTTAAAAGTTTTGAGCAAACACTGCATGTTTGAAAATCAACTGGGGAATTTGAAAACCGACTACTGGATCTAACCAGCTTTTCACAATTAAAACCAAACGACTCACTATCAAATGACCATCTTTCTTTTATGGAAGTGCTTGTCAGCTCAGAAAAGCCAGGCCTAGACCAATTATCCAAAGATCCACCATGGGAGTGCATACCAGATTCATTGCTGCATGAAGGAAACATTGGCCTCTCTTCAGATACATAAAAATTGCTAGGTGTCTTAAATCCTAAGATTCGGCTATCAGAAACTTGTCGTGATGGTTGCTGTCCTGTGGAATGGCAGGGCCACCTTGATGGTGTTGAGCTGGATGGAAGTGGGTGACTTTGGGATGTCAGAGGAGACACTGACAAAGAAGTAGAAGGCAATGAATGTGAAAGTTCTGAGGGATACGGACATGATACAGTTGATGATTCTGCCAACTCCTTCACCTACAGAGTGTTTCACAAATCACAAGTAGGAAGTGTGTCAAAGAAATCAGATATAAACTACAAACAAAAACATAAAGTAACAGCAGATTCCTTTATTATTAAAACCTCACCTGTTCCATGCTCACATTTGTACAGACATTCCTTGATATAGTTTGATCTGAGATAACATAAACAAACATATTAGATCTATAAATCATCCAGTTGAACAAATAAAAATATCAATGGATTAATTAAAACAGGGTAGACAACATATTTTTCAGAGCAGGAGCAAGCCAAATAAAGCCATCTTAACAGTACATAGTTATAGCCTAGCCTCATGGAGACACACAAGTCCACAAGCTTTTATTTTCATTTCAAAAAAGGTCCTAGTACACAATATTTTCTTATGGATACTAATCAAAGGCTGTGTTTACCAAGGAATTTTTCATTATCGTGACTTAAAAAATTTTCTGTTCATTTTGTTAATTGTTTCTGCTAATTTTCTGTGATGAACTAGATTTTCTTTTCAAATGGATAATAATCTATTTGAATGAAGAGAGAAGTCTATGCTTTTCTTCCTAGGTCATATCAAGTATACAACACATCCCTTTGGCCAACGTGAAAGACTATCCCACATGAAATTAAGCCTGTCCAAGAAAATCTGATAATCACAACACTTGAAAACTAAATTGCTCTCATTCATATTTCAGTTTATGCTGTTCTGCTAATTGTCATGTCACCTGCAATACCTGTCTTTGAAAAGGAAAACGGACAATCTAAATTATAACACAGACTCTCAATATATCTTACTCACACTAGCTGAATCTGAATTGTTATTGTGCAAGCTTCGGTATCTGTTTCTTCTACTAACTGAGAAACTGTCACATGCCAACACCCAAAAAATAATTCCTACATTTCTAGATAAATTGAATTATGCTTTTCAACTCACTGTCTTCTTCATTTTCCTTTCTATTTTTTTTTGTTTCGTGTATAGTAACTATAGTATAACAAAGATTGTTTATGCTGTGAAGTTTCCTACTCCTAACTGTTCATTTTTCTTTTATTTTATGGTCCCATTGTGTCAAAAATGGTTAATCTAATTCCTCTAGATTTGTTTGTGTGATAATAAGGTATAAAAAGCTAAATCTGTTCTGTTTATGGAATTATCATTTTAACCATATTTACTGATAATTTTGAATATTTTCTTGTGTCTGACAGCTTATGAGAAAGAAACATAGGTGAGAATACATCACCATGTTTCCAACTTTAATGTACAGCAATGACTATTTTTATATCTTCCACATAGACTCGTGATTTGCATGATTATATATTACATTATATTTAATAGGGTTCCCCTTTACCTCATCAAATAATAAATGATGAGAGAATGAAATGACTAATAAATCTCCAATTCTAAAAAGTCCAACTCAAGTAGATGTACGAATTATGATTAAAACCAGAGAGTTGATTTGATGAAAATTACCAGAAGATGAACTCATCACATTTCTAACAGTTTCTTCAGAGATTGAGGATTTCTGCCATGAATTCGTTTGAATTTGATACTTCTGCAATGGGCTTCCATCCTCCGATAGATATGTGGATACATTTTTATTCTCCAATCCATCATTCTCACTAATACCGTTAGAAAACCAAGTTACAGCAGTATCTTCACCAGCTACACGCCCTCGGTGATCCCACCGGAAGTTCCATGTAGGAGAATATCGAATATTCCGATGCAAGAATTCACTGGGTGATGCACTTTGTATAGTTTTATCTTTGACAGCAACACAACAAACAGCACCCATTCTGATATAGACAACAGTATTCAGCTTCTTACATCAACAAAACCACCAATAGCATCCTCATCGACCCGGTGAACATAGCTCTATCCTTATAACAGTGAAGAGAAAATTATATCATCAATTGCAATCCACAATGTGACAGTCGAACGAATAATCAGGAAAAAAGGAAATCACAATGGTCACTCAATCACTATTCTTGCTTAAGTTAAACATAATTCCAAATTGATATACTGCACCAAAAATTAAAAACTGGACAGAAAGTCAAGATAAATATAAAAGAGCTCAGTAACAAAAGATATGGACCCAAAGTTGAGGACTATCAACTGCAGAGATAACAGTACATAACAGTTCATTTTATGATCCAAAATCCTCACAACTTTCTTTTCTGAAACAGGTTAGTCATCAGTATATTACGGCGACAACTACAGCAAAAGGCGAAAACACTGGAAAATTTTATCATCAAAATCTGTAAAAGAAACTCACCCCAAAACTTTCATCCAAATTTTAAGCCAAACCGACTCTTAACTTATAGAACAACTACAAAAGCAATCAAAATCAAACAGAGCATTAGCAGTAAATTAACACCATAAAGAAGAGTTCCTTCAGCATAGCCATAACATAACGGTGTCTATGTAACACCACACCTCATCAACACACTCCATAAAATACAAACATTCCACTCACACCTTACTTTTTGTTGTTCCCAACCCCAAAACCCCAAAAAAAAAAAAAAAAAAAAAAAAAAAAACTCTCCCAAGGAAAAAAAGAAAACTCTCCCAAGAACAGAAACAGCATGAAACAAACAGAAACACTTAAAAAACAATGTAAGAGTTCCGTATATGATCCAATCAAACACCCCAAAAATAGTAAAAAAAAAAAACAACTCAACACTCACTCTCACACACTCAAAAAGTCAGAACGATCCGAAATCAATGCAGAAAACCCGGAATCACAGTCAAAACTCAAAAAAACACCAAATTTCCATAACAGTTACAGAAAATATTGCATTAATTAGAATAAAAAATAAAAGAAATTAATACCATGTATATAAAGAAATTTCAGAGTCAAAACTCAAAAACACAACAAATTTCCTTAACACTAACAACAAATAATGCATTGATTAAAACAAATAATAAAAAATCAATACCATATATACATATATCAACCGGAATTCACAGCCAAAACTCAAAAACACCAAATTGCCTTAACACAATCAACAAATAATGCACTAATTAAAATAAACAATAAAAAATTAGTGCCATATATATAACGAATGTTTCGAAGAGAGAGAGAAAATAAGAAAGAGGGTTACTTGATGGAAGCGTATCTTTAACGGAAGAAAAGGGCAAAGAGGAGCATCTCTTTGAAATGGAATTTCTAGAGAGAGAAAGAGAGGGTTTTGTAGAGAGAGAAAGAGAGAGTTTTGCAGAGAGAGGAGAGGGAGTAAGGAGTGAAGAGAAAAAGAAGGAATGGAGCGGCGCCGTCAATTTTGACGGCGTTAAAAGGGCTGCGTGAGCGTGAGTGAGTTCAGTATGTTTAGGGTTGCCGTCGCATATGACGGCGTTAGTTGATTACGTGGTTTACTTTCTCAGAGTTTTATTTTATTAGATTGAACTACTTTTCGGATCTTTTCTTTTCTTTGTATATTAAAAAGTGATTTTATTTTTTCAGTATAAACGAATTTTGTTTTTACATACCAACAAAAGTGATTTTCAATTCTTAATTTCAAAATTGTAACCCATGATTTTTTTCTACGCTTAAAATAATTTTTTTTTAAGTCAAAAAATTTATTTTTTATTTTAAAATAAAGACATTGATTTTTCTATTTTAAAATATTCAAAATTTTAATTTAATCTTTTATTTTATCCCTATTTATTATATTTTTATATTTTAATTAATTAAATTATTTATTAATAATATTTTAAATAAATATGTTTAATCTAAAATTTAATTAAACTAAAATAAAATATAGATAAGATTAACAATTTGATCACAATTGTATATCTTTTAAAATAGATATATAAATGTTTTTATATTAAAATAGATAAATCAAAATTACGTGAATTGAAAAGATAATCAAAATTATATTTAAATTTTTTATTAATAAATTTATTTAATTATTCTAAAAAAATATGTTAATTTTTATGAATTAATAACCCATACTCTTAATTAATTAATAATTATTATAAATATAATTTTATAATAATATATACATTATAAAAAATATGATAAAATAATTATATTTTTTTAAAAAAAATAAACCTCTTTATTAATTAATTATTTGACAGTAAAAGTTTAAAAAAATTACATGAATTAAAATTAAAAAATAAAAATAAAAATTATACTATTTTACGAGACAAATTATTTAAGCTAAGAAAAACGGAACAAGTAAAAGGGATATGGCAGTAAAAAGTCATTCAGCAAAAACAAAATTACAGTAAAAAGTGTCAAATGTAAAATTTTACTAAAAGGCGTTCATTGGTCCAATAAACGTGAGGTGTGAATAGGACGTATAAGGGAATCAAATATATATATATATATATATATGAAACATATATAATAAAAAAAATTATATGAAAGTGAAAAAAACAAATTTAGATCATTAAATTTATTTATTTATTTATATGAAAGGAATTTAAGGATGATAATAAAAATAAAATTTATAAGTATTCGTCTCATTTTAATTTAGTTTTAATAAGAAAATTTTATTTTAATAAAAGTCAATTTTAAATTCAAATATAAAATTATATGTCTTATCCGTATCTCCCAATCCACCCTACTACGTACATTTTTTATTTTTTAATTATTAATTAAAATAATATTTACTCTATATATAATTTTGTTACCATATATTATATATACTATAATTATTGATTATATAATTATGTGATTATATTTTTATTTTATTTCTTTATAATTATTAAAAATATAAATTAGTTACTTCATAATTAAATAAATAGTATAATAATAATAATTAATAAATTATAATTATACATTTAATTAAAAAATATTTTTTAATTCTTAAATAATTTTTAAGTTTATTATTAATTATTAATTTATATATATATATATTATTTAAATTAAAGTATAGTTAATAATAATTTATGATTTATTTAAAATATATGAATAAATTTAATTTAAAAAAATGTGAGATGGTTTTTTGTAAATTTTTTCAAACTCAATAAAATGTGACGAGGATAAAGTTTATTTTAATTTTTCAATCTTCTTCTCTTACCAATCCGAAACTGCCCTACTTTTGATAAGAGTGAAAACACCCCTAACTCGCTCGTTGTCATCTCTAGAGGAATCAAATTACATCAACTTAATTTTTACTTACTATTACATCATATGATAACTTTTAATTCAATAATATTTTTTTAAAAATTCATCGTTAGATTAAAAATTTATTTCATATGGATCATATATACAAAATTTTATATTAATTTAAAATCATTTTATATCTCATTCATGTAGATAAATATAGATGTAACATATATATTTTTCATAGTATACTAAAATATGAATTATTTTATTACTTTCTTTTACAAAATTTAACCTAGACAATAAAAAAAAATAAAGTTATAATTTAATGGTTTGATTGAAAATATTTATATTTTATATAAAGTTATTAAATAATATAATAATTGATAAGTTGCATCGGTGTAATTTGACTTCTCTTCATCAGCCAACAACTACTACATTAGTCAACAACTTTCAATTTATAATTTTATCTAAAAATTTATCATTGAATTAAAAATTCCTTTCAAATAGACTATATCTATCAAATTTTATATAAATAAAAAATTATTTAATATTTCATTCATATATATCAAAATCGATATAATATATATTTTTCAAAATACACTAAAATATGAATAATTTAATCATCTTTAATTTACATAAAATTTTACACAAATAATTAAAGTAATATATAATTATAATTTAACAGTTAAATCAATTAATTTTATATTTAATATAAAATTATTGATTGATGTAATAATTGGTATAAATTATCATATTAGTGTGTGTATATATGTATACATACACTCACACTAGTATGGTTATGGCTTGTATTATATTTTAATATTATAAAAATAGAACTTATGGACACATGTTTGACTCTACCCGAATATTGACAAGAAAAATTCACTTAGAAGGAAAGTCGGGTTTAAGTTCACATATGAAACCACCTACTCCGCGCCAGTATCCATTATATACATTTTAATTATTAATTAAAATAATATTTAATTTATATATAACTATTATTATATATTATATAATTATGTGATTGTATTCATCTTTTATTTTTTATAATTATTAAAAAATAAATTAGTTATTTAAATAAATAAATAAATAATATAATAATAATAAAATAATAAAATTATAATTATACATTTAATTAGAAGTATATTTTAAATTTTTAAATTTTTTTAAGTCCTTTATTATTTATTAATTTATATACATATATTTATGTGTGTATTATTTGAATTACAATGTAATTAATAACTTAACCTATGATTTATTTCAAATATATGAATAAATCTAATTGTAAAAAAGTGTGAGATAGGTTATCTGTGGGTTTCTCCAAACTTGATAAAAACTTCATGGGGATAGGGTTGAATTTAATTTTTTCCTCCCCACCTCTTATAAACCTGAACCTAAATCTAAACCTATCACGTTTTTTTATGGGGGTGAAAATAAAGAGAGTTAAGCTAGCCCTTGGCTTACCCCATTATCATCCCTAGAAAGAATGGTTAATGGACTAGATGGATTAACAAAAAATTCTTCTTCTAGGCTTAGCCCATTAGCATTATAAGATTAATAAAAAAATTAACATAAGATTAACGTATACTTAGTTTCTTAGTTACCTTTTTGTTTTATTTTTTCATAATTACTTTTAATATTATCTTTTTTGTTTAATATTTGTTACATTTAAATTCCGCCATGTTTGCTTTGTGATAGAATAATATTTTCACATCAGTTGTTCCAAATTAATTAATTTAGTCTAAAAGAATAAATGATGATGGTTAATTAGTATGAACTTTCTACCCACTTCACATTTTTGTGACGCTTGGCATTAATAATAACTCCTCATTCGACCTTTTAACTCCATTTTCCCAGCGTGCCTCTTGAATGCCAAGTCTTGCAAGTCTCTTGTTCAAATAAACAAATGTGTACATCAACGATTTATAACAAATACGATAAGGTACATTTAAATGAATTTAGTTTTTGTTATTAACTATTGAAAATTACTTTCAAGAATAACTTATGCCAATTTCTAAAAGACATTTCTAGAATTGATATATGTTATTATGGAAAGTCATTTTAGAAACCATTTGTTATAGTTCTAGAAATGTCTTTCGAGAATAACATATACTAATTTTGGAAAAACAATTTTGAAACACAGTTCTGGAAATAACTTTTCAAAATTGATATATGTTATAAGGGTATAAAAGATAAAAAAAAAGGACACTATGAAATGAGGACAATAATGTTAAATGAATGACATCATGACATAAGGTAAAGCCTAAGCTTGTGTGTGAAAGAGAAAATTTTTCTAGAACAAAAAAAAAAAGAGGCCTTGGTGAAGGAACAAATGGATGGTGTAAGGATTTAGAAAAATATAACTTGGAGTGTCAAATTAACATTATAAAAGGTATAATTGATAATAAAAAACAATAAAATGAAGGGGTGTACTTAGGGAAAATGGGTGTGTAAATTGCAAGTACTTAATAAAGTCTATTGAATAACAACTAATTAGTGAAAAAAATTTGGTTAATTATAAATGACATTTCCTTGTAAATAATTATTGTTGTTGGTTTTGGTCTTTATGCTACATCTATCAAAAATTAAAATAAATCAATGAAATTTTAGTAACAAAAAGTAAAGAATAAATTAAAAATCATGTTTCCTTTAGTTAATGGGCTCATGGCCCTATAGAAAAAGTTAGGATAAAAAATACTTTTATTAATGATAGTGATATTTTTAGCATGTAGGTAATTATAAATAAAAGTGATAAATAATTTGTAATTATAATTTATATGTATATAAAAGGAAGTAACAAATTACTATAAGAGTAAATCTAAGATAGTTATTTTTCATTGTTAGCATTGATTTTCTTGAAAATTTAATGTTTAAGATTAGATACTTATTAGAACCATTGGATTTCACAAAAGTTAATGGTGAAGATGAAAAGTAACTATCTTAGTATTAATCTTGGAATAACTTGATTTCTGTGTGTGTGTGTGTGTGTGTAAAGAGAGAGTGAAAGAGAAATACGAAAATATTATTTTTCACTAGTAATACATGTGTAAATGGGGTGAAGGATATTGTTTTAACCAATTTTTAGAAGAAGGATGATTTTTCTGATAAGAAAGATAAGTTTTAGAAAATCATAAAGAGAATTATTAGTAGGCTAAAATATTTTTTTGGTCTATTATGTTTTTGTATTTTTTTCATTTTTTCCATTATATTTTCTCATTTTCTCATTAGGAAAAGGAATAAAATGGGTCTCTTTAAAAACATAAAGGACCAAAATAAGAAAATGCAAAATATAATGGATCAAAAAGATATTTTATTTTTTTATAATGATTTTCATTTTAAAAATGTAATTAAAAATATCATAAACATAAAAATATTGTTATGTTTTTTTAACTAAGTACTTTAAAAATATCCTTTTTGTGATTATGTATTGGTGTACAGTATCTACCAACTTTATCGATGACTAACTTTTATCAATAAATATGGCTTTCCATCTTTATTGGGTTTCTTGTAACGCCCATTTTTTATTCATTATTATTATTAATACCATTATTATTATTATTATTAATTAATTAACATCAAAGATAGCGCGCGAGTATTTACTTATAGCGTAATGACTCCAGGAAGTTACAATTTACTCATACAGTAACTATTTCCATACAACACTTTCATAACAAGTTCTCATTTCATAAAGTAGAAGTC
>JAMLFT010005673.1:0-17205 GCA_026544285.1 Pachyrhizus erosus
ATAAAATATATTTTAATTTAAGTTTTATCCTTCTTTTATTCTACAATGTAAATATAAATAATTGATATATTATGTTAAAAAGTCAAGTTGACCCAATTTTGTCCTATATATTTTAGTTTTAATCAAATTAGGATCAAATTCAAATAAATGACTCAATCAAAATTTTGGGCCAAGGAAGGACAAAGATATACATCTCTCAATCTATCCTTGCTCACCTTTATCAATCACAATGCTTGAGACTTCACAATCAAAGTTTAATATTGGTGTATTTTTTCTCTTCAAGACTAACTATAATGTTCTTGAGATATAAGGATCTCTATACTTATTTTCAAATGTTCATAGGACAATGAAGGTATTTAGACAATTGTTGAGCATAATTTTAAAATAATTTTCATGAAATTGTATATCTATTAGTCAAATAAGTTGTTACTTATTGATCTTGATACACTTAGAGAATACATTAGCACATAATATTCTTATTTATCATATTGTTTTATTTTCTATACTTTAAAGCAAAAAGATTGAATTACCTTTTCTTAACAAATAAAGCATAGACTCGATTAATCAAAGTGACAAAACCCAAAACTAGAAATAGAATGTAGATAATGAAATAAGAACATGAAATAGAGAGAACAAAATCAAAGGAACCTTATTATTTTAGTATAAACAACTATTCCTTTTATTTTTTTAAACTCAACAAAAAATAAACATAATATAAAAAACTTTTTTTTCAATAGCCAAAGTTCTCATGATAATTGATAAGAACCTTGAAAGGACTAAACACAAACAAATTAGTCATTATAGTTAGAGAGTTAAAGGCTTATGTAACACATCCACATTAATAATATGAGACCTAAGTCTCATACATTGTAATTAGATCCTAACATCTCATCATGCTTCGCAACTTTAGAACCCATGTGAGATGATAAGGCACTAGCCCTTTAACTAGCTAGGGTGAATGTTGTAAGTTTCTTCACCTATGTCACTTTTTTGTTCTTAAGAGACATGGTAAAGGACTTTGATACTAAATGATATGAAAGCACTTAAGGCCATCTTAAAAATGGGTAAAGGATAAGAGAAATGTAATCTTTATTGCAACCTACTAATAAAACTAAAGTTACCAATTAAATTATGACCCTAACCTTAACTTTTGGTTAAAACCTACATATTATATTATTTAGTTCTAAGTTGTGTGTCAAAAGATGTAGTTCATTAGTAATTATATAAACTTAATTTTCTTATAATTACAAAAGTATAATTGAATGTTGTTTATCATTCAATTACCAATGTTTTAATAAAAGGGTAATAAATGCACGATATATACTTCATCTGATCTCAAATATAAGAAAAAAAAATTATTTTATGTTGGTTTTAAATTTAAGAAAATCTTAACTAATTTTATCTTATCTAATGTTACTTTCTTTAAATTATCCTTATTTTAATTGAGATATTAGTTCTAATGATTCTTTTTATGTCTAATATAAAATTCTAATGAGTGATAAGTTAAAAAAATAAATTTTAATTAAGATTAGTGCTATTAAATATGGTTAACTAATTTTCTTAATTATTGTAAATTATTTTTTCTTTTATATATGACACTAAGGGAAGTATAAGTACGTTGTTTTTATTTCTTAATAACCACAAGAAAGTTTAAATACAAGACTAAAGAAATAAAACGCCGACCATTTTAAAATTCATATGAAAATTCAGATTTGTTTTAAAACCATTCTAAACTCCTTTTTTCTTTTAATATTTTTAAAACTTATAAACTAACTTTACACATATGTATTGTTTTTGTTATTTTTTTTATCATTTATTCTTCATTTCGGATTACCAAACTCTTAATTTAAATAAGCAACGAAAGAAGTATTTGGGAATATTTTAGAGATAGATGTTGTGCTTTGAAACACCTATTTTCTAATTAAAATATCATATTTCTGAAATGTCTATTTTATAATACATTACAAAATAATTACTAAACATGTGATATAGGACAATTGGTGTTTCATAAAACATTTTGATGTACGTAAATGTATTTTAGAATTTGTATTTTGTAATGGTATTTTAAATGTCATATGAAAGAGGTATTTTGGAATACTTTACGAATATGTGTTGTTATCTTCTAAAACATTTATTCTATAGCTAAAATATTATACTTTAAAAATCTCTATTTTCCAATACATTCAAAAATAATTATGGAACATGTAATGCGAAACAAACAATGAGGAGAATTTTGAGTCACACTTAAATTTTAAGTGAGTAAGAGGTGTAGTTATAGGGTGCAAAAAGAAAAGGCCGAAAATTCAAATAAAAAAAATAGACTTATTTATTACTCACTTAAGTCCAATAAAATATCCAACAAAAGTGAACAATTGAAGCCCATGAGTGCATTTGGATCATTCGTATTAGACTCTATTATTCTTCAAGTTAAACACAAAAGTGTTTCTTTCTACAGTATATAAAAACCTACTAACATCTCATTGCATTTCATAAAGATCAATTTTAAATATTGAATCGGACTTTTTAAAATACAATAATGTTAGTAAATTTTTATGGGATATAGGCAGTTTTAGTCTCATCAAATTTATTTTAAGGCAAATCCATTTTAATGTAGCATTAATTCATATTGATATTCTTTGATCTTCAATAGTTAAGCCTTATCTTGTCTTCGACTTTAGTCATATTATTTTCAATTTCATGCAAAATATATTTAGGCTGAGTAATTAGATCTCTATTTTTACATTTGGTACCTTCATGTGGATTTTAGGGTGTGTGAACAAATTAATGAAAGCTGAAAAGACAGAGAGAATGAGAATCAATCATGAAAGATGGATTCTTTTAATGCATGGTGAGGTTGAGGAGATGACTGATGAGGAGATATTAGAAAGTAAGAAAAAGACGAATGTCTTTTGTTTGTGAGAACAACAGAGTGAGTGCAGCGAGAAAGATAAGAACGAAATTGTTACGAATTATTCCCTACTAGATACATCCCAAGAAGTACAAGAAAGCTTAAATGTAAGGTATGGGATACCAATTCTGTAAATGGTTAAAAGTAAACCAGATAATATTCATTCGCATGCAAAAACAATATGGTGTGGGTAAGTATATCACACTTTTAATAAAATATTACAGTTTAAAATTTTAAACAAGGCAAATGTTAACTGAATTCCTTGTTACTTATCTTTGTATATTTTAATTTTGCGATAGTCTTATAAAATTTTAGGACCTAGCTAATTAGTCATAATTATATCCTTATCTACACCTCATAAAAATTTATGTTATATAAAAATTGAAAAACCACCAGTAACACACTCTTATAAATGTTAGGCTATACCTAAAATGTCTGGTCCAATTAGCAGATAATTTTAAGTAGATTATTAAGGGTTTGGTTTCAGGTTATATAAATGAAATGAAAAATATTTTATTAGAAGATGTAAAGTTGACTTTAGTGATCTTTATGCCTTATAGGAATGGTGTTCGAGGAATATCTTTAGTGTACACTGAAAAATAGTAACCTTTTGTTAAATGGGTTTTACTTTTTGATGCTCAATTATATTCAAATAAATTGATTTTCCACATACTGAATAAGAAATACACAAAAGAAAAATGCTACATTACACAATGGTGTGAAATTATGTAAATTAAGGAGTAGCAGTGTCATTTAAAAGTTAATCAGTGTTTAAAAGGTCAATAATTAATATGTTTTAAATTTTATTTAAAAGATTATATTTATTATTAATTTTAATTGAGTGAAGAAATATCATTGAATTTATCTCAAACAATTGATACAAGATTGTTTTAATTTAATTAATGATTTTATGTTTAAGTCTTACATATACAATTGTATTAAATACTTGAAAAAAAAAATTATAGGTTCGAGCAAAATTATCTTCTAATACTTAGAGGAAGAATTTATAATTTATGATGATCCTACAAAGCTCGAACAAAATTTCCTTTTATAAAAGATATATACTATTTGCATAAAAAAAAATAGTGGGGGCAATGCACCTCATGCCATATGGGTGGCCACCTACAAAAGCAAGTGATAAATTATGATTCCATGTGATAATTTAAAACTTTATCATTTTTAAATTGCTATAAGAATAATGATATATTGATACCCACATATTACAAATACTTATTTGAAGATCATTTTTTCTTTATATCTCCTTTTTGCTATCAAATCATATTTACCTATCATAGTTATACTTCTTTCTTTTTCTTTGAAGATATCAAATAATATGGATGTTCATGGATCTTTATCCTTGATATAATGATTTTTCTAAAATTGAAATATAGTACTTTTTGATTTATATATTTTTTCTAAATATAATCTTATTTGTAATTAAGAAAATCTCACATTTTTATTTCTTTTTTAAAGAATATAAAATAAAAAATAATATTTTTTTTTATTTCTTTTACAACTTATTAAAAGAATAATATAAAGACAAAATAACAGTTTTTTAACTATAAAAAAATCAAGAGTAAGATATGTTTTTTTAAAATATTTTGAAATATTGATTTTAGTTCCTTTAAAAGTTTAATATGTTTTCAGCTCTACATTTTAATAGAAACACGTTTTTTTTTCTCTAATAAGGAATTAAAATCATATTATTTTTGAAATATTTTGAGAGATTAAAAATATATTTTATTTAAAATTTAATAATAAATAAAAAAACAAATAAGAGATACCGTATTCTTGTTTTCTTTTCCAATCGTAGGAATCGTATATGTGTCATAAGAGAAATGTCAATGCAGTGGACAATGAGCAAGGTTCCAATAAGATGAAGTAAGTAATTAAAGGACACCATGAAACCCAATTTGCTTTGAAAATATTCGAGCATGGTTCCGGGGCCAGTGCTCTTTCGGTCTCCAATAAAAAGGGAAAATCAAATTAAAAAGGTTACAGCGGACGATAAGGTTCGTCAAAAGATGATCATAAGTACAAGTGGCTCTCACGTGAGATTCCCGGTCTCCATTGCTATCATGGGAACCCCATAGTAGATAAATAAATTGAGGACATAGTGCAAAGATGAGTTTCCAACCAATAGCTGTGACGAGACAACAGAATTATTCCACGATACTGATTTCTTTATTAGAGCCAATCAATTGTTAAATGCTTCCAATGTGTCATTATTTGAAACCAAAAGCTTAGGTAGGGTATGTGACGTATTCGTATGGAAGATATACAATTTGCACCAAACACTCTTTTGTGTTTAATTTTTATTGCTTTTAACACACATATTGCCAGGTGTTCAACTTTAATTGATTTTAGTTTTACCAATGTCTAGCTCATTACAGAACTGCATCCTCTGCGACTAATGTTTCCTCCGGGCATATCATGCAATATCTCAGCCTTTGATTAATCATAATACAATAATCGCACGGTTGTAATTTTTATTGTAGAAAAAACTTGGCACAAGAAAATCTAAACTACACACATTTTTAAATGATTATGATATAGACGTAACATATTCAATTTTTTTGTAAGGTTTTCTGTTTTAGTATATATTTTTCATTTATAATACTTAAACTTAAAATTTTTAAGTTTATTTAGATAATATTTAATAATAAGTTTCAAAAATTTTAAAAACAAGTTTTTAGTTCTTAAAATATATATATTTTTTTTCTAATTTTTAGTTTTAAAATAAACTTCATTTAAAATTTTATATTCTATTAAATTAATTTAAAGATAAGTTTATGATGGTAACGGTGACAATAATGACGATGACGCTGCTAGTGATACTGGTAGCAATGCTGGTGGTGACACTAAAGATAATGTTGATTATAATAATAGTAGTGGTAATGATGATGCAAATGGTGGTGGTTGTAACAACAATTAACAACCTGTTTAAAAATAACAAATAATCTTGTTTGTTTATTATAAATAAAAATAACATAAAAAAAATAAAATATTTTTTTATAAGAAAAAATATAATTGAATTTATAGAATTTTTAGAATAATTAAAAACTAGAAAATGTTAATTTTTACAATAAAAAGAAAAGCTGAAAAAGAGAAAAAATCCAAAACATGGCAGTTGGTTTCGAACCTAGATCCTAGGGGAAGGTAGCAAAACACGCTACCACATGGGCTACTTGTCCTAGGTGAGATATAATGCGCAACATAATATATATGCTATACATTAAAAATAAATGAGAAGATGAAACGAGGAAGAGAAGAGAAGAGAAGGGTGGGGACGAATTCGAACGTGCGACTTGGGGGAGAGAAGATGAGGAACGTGTCTTAGGCACTAGAATGCTAGGCCTATCCGCGTCTAATATAGGAAACAAAAGGTAGTTAAGTTATTCTTTTCAAAAATTAGAAAATAGGAAATAAAAGCAAAAAAGGTGTCAATCAGAGTCCAACTCAACTGATAAGAGGAAAGATGCGCTTCAAGCGTTTTATATATATATATATATATAATAAAGTAATTAAAGATAAAAATATGCAAACTTTATATATATTCTAGTAAGTGAAATATAGGAATAGAAAGAGAACAAATATAATTGAACCTCGTAAGAGGAAAGATGCGCTTCAAATGCGTTTTACCATTGAGCCAATTGGCCAGCGGTGATATTTCATCACTTTTAATTTTATTTAAGGAATAATGAAAATCATGTGGACTACCATTGAAGCTACTGAGCATGTTTCTTCTTCCTCGAGCTTCCCTACGCCTACAACTCCCGCCTAGTAGCTCCTATAGCCTAGGCTTGCTTCAACCACTTTCGTCCATCCCCTACGAATATAATAAGCCAAAAATCAGAGGACGAGCCTCTATATAAGCAAGAACACCATAAGTAGCAGAGGCACGAGGAAGACGACATGCAAACACAAAATTGTCCATCGAATTCAAGTCCATACTCCTCTTTCTTTCCACAAACCCATTCAAAATTAGTCTAGCTTCATTTTCATTCACAAACCAGAGCAAACAGAGTAGCAAAGCTAAAAAACGACCCGTAACTAGAAAATCGAATCCAGCTCGTTGGAAAATCGATTTCTAGGTAGGAGTAGTCTTTGTTCTTCTATTTTTCTTTGATAATTCATTTATGTAGATGTCAATTCTATGTTTAGCCACTTAATTAATAAAATTGATTAGGATTAGCCAAAATTCAAATTTTGTCTTCACCTTCTACCATCCATGGTTGACAATTACAAAATTTGAGCAATTTTTACTACAATTACGACTTGAACTCATTTGAACAGTAGGATTCAGGGTACCGAGTGAGGAAAAGGATCAAAATACAATACTTGTAGGATTTTGGGATTTATGATGAGAATGATAATTATTTTTTATTTTTTTAAATTTGAAACTGAATGTGATGAATTGAATTTTGAAAGTTAGAAACAAAGTGAAGGAAGAGGAATTAGGAAATAGTAGAGGAAGAAGAGAAAGAGAAGGAGAAAGGAAGAGAGAGAAAAAGAAATGAGTGGGAAAGGTAGAGAGAGACATAAGAGAGAGAGAGAGAGAAAGAAGAGATATAAAGAGGGAGAGAGAGAGAGATAGAGAGAGAGAGAGAGAGAGAAATAACGAAAGAGAAAGAGGAAGAGAGAGAGAGAGAGAGATTAGAAAGAGAAAAAGAATGTAGGGAGAGAAAATATAGAGAAAGAGAAAAATAATAAATAAATATGATTTAATAAATAAATTTTTATGTTTATATCAAATTATTTCTCTTTCCTTTTACTATATCATCAAAATGCCTTTTAATGTATAAAATTAGCAAGACATGAGAAATGAGTCTCATTCTCGACCCTATAGACTATTACTGTCCGGGGTAGAATTAATACTTAAAACTATCAAGATTTATTGGTTGCGTCTACTAACAATAAAGGAATCATAGAATATAACTCCAAGTAACTATCTCTAAAAGATAAAAGTTGGGCAAAGAACCCTAGGTTAGTGAATGAAATGTGATTTGTGAAAACTATAAAATACTGAATGATCTTGCAATCAACACTTTGGATAGAGGTAGGAATAAAAATAAAAACTTGATTCTATTCAAATGACGATTGGTCATTGACGTGAAATGAATTGATTAAGGAAATGCTACCTCTGAAGTGGAAATAAATACGAAGGAAATCAATTATTTAGAATGATGGAGGGTGTTGTCACTTAAACATATACGTGTGAGAATAAGAATGGAGAATTGCATGGGTTGACCATAGATGGTATATGAGGAAAGTATACAAACTCGGTTGAGTCCTTAGGGGTAAATAAGGTGCCAAGTAGTGAACGACTCTAAAGATAGAGGGTGTCACAAAACCTGCTTAGCGTCCCTGATAAAGCATAGCATTACCATGTTTGGTTGAGAGTATCCTTATTCGAGTACCAGGTAGGATATATACTCCTAATCGTCACCCATAATGCAAACATGGATTTTCATGTTACGTTTCATGTAAGTCCTCCCAAAGTTAGAATATTGGAGGCAACAAAGGGCTCTATAACAATTTGAAATCTTAAGGTAGACACAATATAGTGAGATAAAAGTATGTGATAGTTAGTAGTGATTTGTATGCGTGTATGTTTAAGAATTGATAGCTCACTCCTACAACCCCACCTTTCAAATACTAATGGTAAAAGAATTTCATCCTCTATTTCACTTAACGATCATACCATTACAGGGAACATGGACCCACGACCCTTTGTTTAAAGATGACACTTTAACCGGATATGTGAGATTTGCCTTTATGTTCACTAATGTCATACCTCATGGACAATTTTCTCACATAGACATATCTATTATCTTGACAAAAACACTGACACCTAGATATGTTGGAGTTCCACCTGATATCCCAACAGCCCCTAGACACTCTCAACCCCCTTCATACCTAAATCCTTCTGAAAGCTTAGTCCCAAATAGAGTTAATAATCAAGAAGAAGGAAAAAATCATCAGAAAAAGAAGACCCTTCTAAATGATCAGATTAGACTTTGTGTAGGAAGTCACTGGTTAATCAATGATTCGTTTGTTTTGACAAGTTAACAAAAACTAGAGAAACACAATTTATATTTTGGATTTGTTATATGTATTTTACCTTGAGATTATATGGAATTAATCTTTCCCATTACAAATTGTTTACTATATAATGCATGATTGAGATTGAGAAGGAATGTTGATGTTAAAATATAACTTCCTTGTGTATAAGTTTTTTTAAAATTTGATGTTACCAAATTAATTTAATTAAAAGGAATCATTTTCAAAATTGTAAAAGTTTCAAATAAATCAAATAAGTAAAAAGGGTGTTACAAGCGATGAAGATAACGATGCTCGTGTTAGTGTTAGTGTTGATGTTAATGGTGGTATTGGTTGTTGTGGTGCTAGTAATGATGCTAGTGGTGATAGTGATAATGACACCAATGGTTGTGTGGCAGTGTTTGTGGGACAGTGCTGATGATGTCAGTGATAACAACAAGAAGAATCATGTGAAATATAGGGAAATTTTTTTTTTTTAAATGAAAACTAAAAACCAATTTCAAAAATCTTTTTTTTATGATTTTGAAACAGGTGTAAAAGTGTTTTGAAATTGAATTAAAAATTTTTGTGGGTCTAGTTTTGCCAAACACATTTTGTTTTGAAAGACGGATTTCAAAACCAAAAACTAAAAGCTCGTAATTATCCCAAATAGGCCCTAAATTAAGGAATTAGAGCTTAATTCAACTTGGACCAACGTAATAATGGTTTCAAACTAAACACATGGCATTGTAAGAGTTTATACTTAGAAAAATGATAGGCTTAATTGCACTTTGTTTCCCTATAATAACTAATTTGCAATTTTGATCTTTTTATTTAATTGTAGAAATTTAATCTCCTAAATTTTAAAATTAAGAATTTTGGATCCATTTCTTAGTTGACAATCCATTGATTGTTAGAAGATAACATGAAATTTTGATGTTGATGTAAAAATGCAGGTGACATTAGGCTAAATAGCTCATGACAATATTGATATGACACCATAACATGTTGATATAACACTAACTTATATGCTTACATCTTGTTGATGTCAATATCATATCAACATGTCATTATCAAGTCAATATTATTTTCATTGTTCATGTTAATATCACATGTAATACCATATTAGCATCACATCACCAAGTTAGTAGTCCATGATATCATCAACACTTCATATTAAGCAATTTTAGAGTCTATACTACCCATAATCAAATGGTTAACTACCAGATAAATCAACATTACTTAACTTTAATAATTAGAAAACTAAATTAATGTAATTAAAAAAAATCAAAATCATAAATTAAAAATTATAAGAGTAGAGGTGCCATTAAATTAAAATGAAATAAATAAAAATTTGACTTCACTTATTTTCACACACATGTGTAGAGAGAAATAATTAAATGATAATTTTTAAAATAATATATTAATTTAATCTTTAAATCACATGATATTATTTTAGTGATAATAGATATTCAATGTTAAATAATTCAATAACTAAATGCAAGAAATTTATTTATATTTTAAAAGGTTAACTAACTTTTCAATCCTTGAATTTGTTCAAATTTCAATTTTTAGTTCCTAAAGAAATGTTTGACAAGTCAAAGAACCTAACTTTTTTTGTCACAACTTTTAATCTTCCACCTGCTAAATGATAACATGACGACTTCTAAGACCACCACATGTCATCTTTTTAAAAAATAATAAAAATGACATCTAGTAGTCTCGAAGACAATCATATCATCATTTAACAATATAATTTAATGATAAAGACTAAAAGTTGTAACGGAAAAAAACTTTATGAATTTGACCAGCCAATATTTATTTAGATTATAACCAAAAATTAAAAAAAATTCAAGGACTAGAAATTTAATTAACTCTATTTAAATATCATATTATATATTAAACAAAGCATGTGATGAATTACGATAATGTTGTGGTGACAATGTTACTGTAGTGGTAGTGACCACAATAGTGATGGTGAGTGGTGGTGCTAATAGAGGCGGGACTGGTGTTGGTAGTGAGAGCAATAACAAGGGTGATGATGATGATGACGACGGTGACGGTAGTGACAACAATAATGACAAGGTGGAAGCAACACTAGTGAAAATAATGATGATGGAGACAACGATAATAATGGTGATAGCAGTGGCAAGATGGTGGTGGTGACAACGACGACGATAACAAGGTGTGGTGGCGATGATAATAAGGTGGAGGTGGTGGGAGCAAGGTGTTGGTGATGATAATAGTAGTGACAATGATGATAGGTGGCAACGACAATGAATGATAATGTTAATGGTAGTGATGACGATGTAAAAATTCATTATCAAAGATAATGAGAATGTGTATTTATAATTAAAAATCAAATTTACAAAATGTTTTTTCTTCTTAATTTTAAAGATGAATATAAAAGTATTTAAAATTATATTAAAAATCATTTTAATTTTATTTTTATCAAACATATTTTATTTTAAAAATTATATTTTTAAACTAAAAATAAAAAATTCATAACCATTCCAAGCGGACCCTAAATGTGTTGTTTTATCAAATTTGAGAATATCTTAGTTGTTCGATATTATATCACTTTCGTCCAAGCATTTATTTTTCTGTGAGATTTTTAATTTATTTAATTTTTTAGCGTAAAATCTCTAATTCACATATGCGTTAAAATTGATGATTTGTTCATTTATATCCTAATGTATACAGATACATATGTCATTACACAGTTATTTTTGTATCATAATTTAATGGTCCAACTTTTATTCTATATTATTTGAGCAATTGGGAAGAGACAAACATGTAAATGAAAAAGAAGATAACACAATTCAAAGACTATCGAATTACAATATTAGAAAGTTATATGCAGTTTGGGAGGAGACGAATATGTAAATGAAGAAGATAATACAAATTCAGTATCCTGAGTTACAGTAGCGTGTGGCAACCGCTCGCATCGATGCATCACCAACGCATATAATTCAAATCCTCTTTAGTTTATCTTTTTCTATCCTTTAATAAAATCATAACTGTTATGCATCACATTCGATGGTCCTTAAAAGCCAAATGGCAAAAGTAGTTAAAAAGATTATTAAAATAAATGCAAAAGAAAATTGATTAATTTAGTTTATGACTTATTTATTTGCCACAAGAATGGTTAATATTTATGGAAAATGATCCAATAACATTGATCAATATTTGCAACCAGTGAATCTATCATGAAACAAATTAACCAATATTCATTGACATTTATTCCAAATATAATGTTAAGGTAAACTATTTTTTAATCTCTAAATTTATTATATTTTTATTTTAAATTTTGAACATTTTTTTATTGGACGTTCTTATTTAACTTTTATTTATTTTTATTTTTAATATTTTAATTTTTTTTCATTCTTACCTTTAATTTCTAAAAAACTTAAAAATAAAGAAGAAAAAAGTTCAAAAGATATTTATCATTACAAGACATGGGTCAAGAATTACTTTAGCCTTTACGTATTGCTTATATTACCATATAGATTGTTTGATTTTCAAAGAATATCACGTCTCTTCTTTGAAGTCATTTCTTTATAGGATTCCGCAATTCAAAGTCAAGTTCATCCCTTGGTTAATTCAGTTATTGCATTCATTTATCTTAGAATCAAATTTGTCTCTTTCATCTTTAAGAATATGGGCAAATGCCATGCACCTAAAAACAATTTAGCTTGACCTAATAATGTTTCTTTTTAGACATTCAGTAACTCTAATTTATAGTCTGAAACTAGAAGGAGATAGATTAAACAAATCAATTTGACTTTTCCGTCTCCCTATTCATCATTTTTCCTACTCCATTCATCTAAGGTGTCTTAGGAAAAACCTTTTCATATTATTCCACAAGTCTTACAATAATCCTAAAATGGGCTTCTAGAATGTCCACCATTTTTGTTCTTAAGAATTTTAACTTTCTATCAAATGCTCATTTTATAAAAGCATAAAACTCGTAGAAAGATTGAAGACCTTGCATTTTGTCTTCACGGATGCACCCACATTTTTTGGAGTGATCATCAATGAAGGTAACATGATATTGAGACCAAGGAAACTTCAAGACAACAAAATATATCTTCTTCCATTGATTGATCTTTGGAAAGATTATCTATGGTAATTCTTTACAAGAATCAAGTGACTACCCCATTATGTTTGAATGAAACAATTCTTTGGTTGTCTTGAGTAACATTTGTCTCTTTTTTTGCATATCTTCCCCCACATGATATACGGTAAACCCTTTTTTTTTTTTTTTTTCCTTGAGCAACATTCATGCTTCCTCTATTGAGTTCCATTTGCCATCCTTGAATTACACTACCATCTTGGCTTTATTTTGCTTTCCTACTAAGATATGGTTCAAACACATATTTGGGACATGTCTTACCTCCTTCAACAAATGCTTGCTTCCATTTTTAGTTATCAGAGAGTTACATGACCAATGCCAATAATCTTTCTTGGGAGTCTCCCATGCAGGTCAATTATAATCTCAATTGACTTCCAATAGGAGTATTACAAGGGTACTAAAATATTAATTTTTTTCTTATGAATGGTTGATGAGTAAATGATATAAATGAGTTGAATACTTCATCTAAGTCAAAGTCTTAAAATATTATGTAGAGTTTTTTATTTATACGTTATTTAACTTGTTTACACTTATCATTCAAATATTTTGTGTTAACATAATTTATCTATGAGCTAATTAATAAACTTGAAAAATGAGTTAATTATAATCTTTAATAATATGAAGCTAATCAGTTTGAATCTTTGAATGAAAACGTACATTTTCACTAAACAATAAATTTAAACATTTATAATAATTATTTTTTTTGAAAAATTGCACATCAATTTTTTTATGCTATTATTAAAAATTAAAAATATAATAAATAAAAAAAATCTAAATTATATTACAAAATTTTTCTAATTTTGTTTAAAAAGTGACCTAAATATTTAAATGTTATAAATTTATTCATTGATATGTACATTTTCTTTTAGGTAAAATTTAGAATAAGTATACATAAATGAATAAATTACACCTATACTTGCATTTTTTTTAAGTATACATAATATTATTCTTGTTTTTATTCTGACACCAATTTTTTTAATATTTAAAAATATTATACTAATATTCCTTTATATATTGTATTGATATTTTAATTATTTAAAAATATTATATTTTATATCTCTATTCTTGTAAGAAAGATTATTGTAAACATTTAACAATGATAAATATTGTATGTAATGTAAAAATATTCAGGAAGAGATAATTTAATTTGCTCTAAATAAATTTAGGTTATTAAGTTTTTACTATTTAAAATTTTATTTTATTCTTCCTGCGAATAGGTTCCAAAACTTGTGCTTTATACACATAAAACCAAAAAGATTATTTTCTTAACACAGGTGGGAATATCCCATCCCAGTGTCCTTCAATCTGTATAAATAGCTAGCCTGGTTGGTGTCGTAGTACAATTGTGTATGATAAATTGCAGTGTGAGAGTTAGTCATGCCTAGTGGTAGTAGGAATCCTCTAATTGTTGGGCGTGTTATAGGGGAAGTAATAGACCCCTTTGAAAGTTCTATCCCTTTCAGGGTAAGCTTTGGTAATAGAGAAGTGAGCAATGGTTGTGAGCTTAAACCTTCCCATATTGTCAACCAGCCCAGAGTGCGTGTTGGTGGAGATGAACTCAGGAACTTCTACACTATGGTAATTAATTACATTAGTTAGTTATCATAGTATTTTTGCATATAGTGCTTTGCTACCCAAAAATTCTGTTTAATTTGGTTTCTACTATCAAAGGTCATGGTGGATCCTGATGCTCCTAGCCCAAGCAACCCCCAATTCAGGGAGTACCTTCATTGGTGAGTAAATCAGACATACCGTTAGTTGAACCAAACTTATATATATTAAGAGACTTTACTAACATGACATTATAAATAACACCCTTCTTCTCTCTATGGATTTTATATAGGTTGGTAACTGATATTCCAGAAACCACAGGGGCTAGTTTCGGTGGGTATATAGTTGATTTTAAACCATTCATTTACAGTACAAACAATTTGATTTAATTAATAAGTTAAACTTTGGTAGTTATATGACTCTTCGTATAAAATCTTTTTATACTTTTAACTAATTAGAAAGTATTATTTTCTTAAGTACCGACTATGACCTATTCTGAGATTAGTCAGTGTTAAATAATCTACATATCATACTACACTGATTTTGGGATCGAATCAAATGGTTTAATCTATTTTTTTAATTTTTTTTGTCTAGCTCAAGATTCTTCCTCCGTACACAGTATATCTCATTATACATTTAAAATGAATATTTTATTGACCAATAATTAATTTTCTAATCCTTGGGTGGAACCTTATAAGATGCAATGTTGTATAATTTGTAAGAGACAACACGTTTATATATGATGATTTATAATTAGATTTTATATTTTGTGTATAATTTATTTTTTCTACAAGTTAATTGTAAAAAGAAAAAAAACATTTATATATGGTTTAAAATCCAAAAATTCAAATTCAGGAACTCATCAAACGTACAGTGCAATGTAAATTTAACCCATTGTGCATTAGCAAAATATTCCTTTAGAGAATTAATGAGCATAAGTTTGATAAATATATGGAATCTAGTGATTATGTTATGAATTATATGAAAAATTTCCATTACTAAACTTATAATCATTAAAAAAAAAACCATATATTAATAGATAAAAATATTTAATAATTATGATCATAATTTTTTAGTCTAACTTATGAGTCTATATTATAAATATGGCACATTATACTAACCTTCTATATGTTGATAATATATATTTATTCTTTATACTAATAAAACAGTCTATCAGTATGATTTATCATACTTTTAATATAGCCCTCCGATATTTATACTAAAGATTTATTTATTTGTTAGTCAACGATTATACTAAACATAGACTAATCCAATATCATATACTATTAGGAAAAACGTTTTTTATTTATAGTAAACTGAAAGGAATTTTTTTCATTTTTACTATATTTATTTATTTGGTAGATGCTGCGTTTTAAATAACACAAACCGGAACAAACATTTTAAATAGTATAAAAGTTTTGCTAAAAATTAACTTAATGGACTATTATTGCGTCTAATAATGACTTAACGTCAACTTAGCTGCAAATATAAGCATGGTATGGAAATATCTAAGCCTTTTCTTCTTATTTTTTTTGTTAAAAAGTGCCACGTACATTATACTCTTCTTTTGAAGCTTTTTCTGTGTTTAAGTCCCTTTACAATTCTCTGCTAAAACATTATAAAACTTAACTTTCGTTTAGAAGAAAGCGGAAACATTTCAAGCAATCATATAAACCAAATGGCTAAATGCTTAATTATATAAATATAAATTACATTACAAATTAAACGAGTGAATGAGCGTGTAAATGTAAATTATCTTTATAAGTATTAAAAATATTTATTTTCGTAAGTGTTTGTAAAATTAGTTACTTACATAACTCACAAGTTAGTTAACATAGTGCTTTTATATTTGTACAAAACTTTTTTTTAAGCATTAATACCGTAAATTTGTATTTTATTTCACTTGTTGACATTTTGCTCTCATGTCACTTCACAATATTATAAAAAAACTAATTGAGGACAACCCCATACAGTGTTTTTCCTTTCTTTGAAAACCAAAGCAAAACCCCGTACAGTGTTCACTATGATATCTTAGAAAAATTGGTTAACAATTTTGTTTTAATTTTTTTCCTTACACTTATTTAAATGACGGTGAATGTGTTATATAATTCAATTATTTGTCACAAATTTAAATCAAAAAAATATAAAAAGTAATACAATGATTCATGACTTCATTTGAGTGATGTCATCAATTCTTAATTATTTCATTTCGACAAGGATAAATGAAAATACATATTTTCATGATTTTTCTCAATCATATATTTATTGTGCAAAATATGATATTTTAGACATCGAAATTTGAAATTTTTGGCTCTATTTTGGATTATTTAATTACTTAAGAAATAGAACCGTAAAATAAAATAAAATATGTACATTTTATGTTTCTTGCAATTCCATCGCTGTGATTATTGTTGTGAGATTTTAACATAAAATAGTGACACCATATCCAACCCAAATTATATAATAATCTAAGAGTAAAAATATTTTTTTTTCTGTTTCTATTATATCAAATTATCTGTATATTTATTTTCTTTCATATTAGGGATGCTTATTTCAAGTTATGATATTT
>JAMLFT010005674.1:0-17182 GCA_026544285.1 Pachyrhizus erosus
AAACTGCAAAACTTAATTATATTATAAATTATAATGTATTTTTATGTATAATTTTTATAATTTTTTTGTATAAATTATTAATTTAAAAATAATTAAAATAAGATCATCTTTATTATCTTCATTCAACATTACATATAAAAAATTAAAATAATAATAACAAATTATATTAGTATTTTTTGTAAAAGAACAGTTAATAACAATTGACTAAACACTTAAAATAATTTATTAAATAGATAATTATTTATAAAATATTGATTAATCTTTTCATAATGATTGACTGGTTTTTGTTTTTATATGAATTATGCTTAAATTCATTTAAATTAAGAGAGACAATTGTATTTTTAATTTTGATGAATAAATGTAAAGTAATTATCTTATGATTTTAAATTGATTTGTATGATTATAAAATCATTTTTTATTTTATGAAACTGCGATGAAAACATCAAATTCTTAGTTTGTTTATCTAATTGTGTTTTTTTATTTTAATTAAATTTTGTTTTAATCTTCACTTTTAATTATTGAATTAAATAATTTTTTAAAATTAAAACATGATATTAGATAGATTGTGTCTTTAGAAAATGATTTAAGTGAGCCTCTATATCACAAAATTTGATGGAAAAATTAGTATGATAGTATATTGATTGTATTTGCAAAATTTAGTGAAAAATTCAATAAATAAGATGGTACATCAACTAGTATTATCAGTTGTGCACGATTGAATCATAAGTAATGATATTTTATCATAAAATGCACCTTAATTATATATATAAATAGTTTTTTAAATGAAAAAATATATGAGTGTGTTTTGGTAGTTTAAAAAATATAAAAAAAATACATGCTTCCTTCCACCCTTATTACCTATGGGATCATAAAAGTAAGATTAAATTAAAATTTTGATTCCTACGTTTTGACATTACTTTTATATTTTAGTAAGTTATATTGATGTCTCTAAAGTTTTCTTAAATTACATACGATATTTTTTCTTTTTCTGTCTTACACAAATTATCTTAATTATTTAAAAAATATTATCTCGACACCTATTACATATTATACTAGTTTTTCTTAATTATTTTTAAAATATTATACTACATATTCTTATAAAAAAAAGTTACCGTAAATATTAAAAAAAATAAGAATGTGGTGTGTAGTTTAAAAATATCTTAGGAAACATTAGTATAATTTACTGTATTTATTTTGATTTATACATAAAAGAATGTTTACAAATCGATAGCCACAAATTGTCAAAATTATAATAATGTTGGATTCAAGCTCTATTTTCATAATATTATTTGTATTCTTATGAGAAAAATTATACATTTTAATTCTTATACTTGTCACAGTTTTTTTCCCCACTAGTTTTGATATAAAAAATATTTTAACAACTTTGTAATATTGACAAATAATATAAAATTATTTATAAATATATTTTTATGCAAGGATCAAAATGTAAACTTAACTATGTAAGTATCAAAATAAAATAATATAAAGACCAGTTTTTAATTTATTTAAAAAGAATAAATTTTAGAAATTAAAAAATGAATAAAATATGATTGTCCCTATAAATAAATTAATAGCGAGGGAAATTATTAGGATAAGATAAATAAGAGGAATTATTAGGATAAGATAAATGACAAGAATACCATGTCTTGAATATGATTCAATGATAAGTGTACGTTTACATAAAAATAAAAAGATAAACAATTTTTTTTTGTTATTGTTAAATTCACATTAACCTTTCATCTGCTTTAAGCAATCGTCTTGTTCAATTTTGTATAGGTGGATTTTGATCGAATGTACACTAAGTTAAAACGGGATAATATTTATAGTAATTGTGATTAAGATGACAATTTATATTAATTTCAACACCTAAGAGAAACTTTAGCTCAGTAACAAACTATAATATCAAATAATACTTATTTTGAGAGAGACATGTGCTAGTGTATATACAAATGTATGAAGATTGCATGTTTCGTAGGCATCTTAACGTAAATCACCTTGTCATTGAAGACCTGTGTCATGATAGTATCAAAGGCAATAAGTCGAACATAGTCAACTTGAGGTGTGACATGTGAAGCCACACTACCAATTTTGGGTGTGAACTTATCTAAGTTATGGGCATATATGTTTGTGAGTGAGTGGTTCTTTTGTCATGAGAGATAGTTTTTCTTTGTGTTTGAAATACGTCCATTATCATTTAAATAAGATTGCTACTACTCTTATTTAAATTGGCAAAAACAAAGGCGTTGTGGTACATATATATTTGTATTTTTATTGTGATAAATTAAATTTCATATATTGTAACAATTTTTTTTATTATATATTAATTTTAATTTGATATTTTTTTATAAACATGCATATAATAAAAATATGGGTTAAAATAAATTTTTGTTCTCTTATCTACATTTTTAGGCTTCGATTTAATTTCCTAAGTTTTTTTTTTTTTACTTTTGTCTCTTATAGTGTTTTTGTTAGACTAATTTGATCATTTTATCAATTGTTGACACTAATGATGTCAAGTTTGCTTGACATAAAATCCTCATAGTTTGTCATATGCCACTAAATTAACCAAATTCATGTAATAAACCAATAGAAAGATTAATTAATTTGGTGTAATAGATAAATATTAATGGATCAAAGTCAAACTTTTTAATTTAAAGAACTAAATTAAAATCTAAAATATAGACAAGAGATCAAAATTATATTTTAACATAAAAACATATTAAGGAATAATATTATAATAAATTATATAAAGACTTAATTAATTTTTTCAATTTTTTAATTTTTTTCTTTCAAAATTGTTCCTATAAGTTTGTAACCTTTTATTTTTTGTCTTTGTTGTAAATCTTTGTTAAAAAATATTAAATTATAAATGTTAACAAAAAATAATCACGTTATTAGTGTTACATTAATGTCACAACAAATAAACTAAAAATAAAATAAAAAATTATAGGACTGAAATTGAAAAAATAAAATTCATTTTAGTTATTTAAATATTTAAAATTTTTTATTTTAGTCTTTATTATAAATAACAATATTAATTGATAATCTAACAATCAATTGACTTGTTACATTTTTAAAGACTTTGATAAAACAATTAAGTATAATTCTTTTAAAAAATTGTGTTTTAAAATTTTTATTTATTCAAAACACGTCGTACTAATTTATAAAAACCGGTGATTATTTTGTTAATTCTTGATGATATGATAAATTAATATATTGTTAGTGTTATTGTTATATTATTAATTAATAGTTTAACTTTATAACATAAATTGAAATACAATTTAAAAAAAAAAAACTAAAATAAAAATATCTTATTTTACAAATATAATTTTTTTAAATCTCAAAAAAAATTTAAAATATTAAAATCATTTTTTAAAAATTAAAATAAAAAATACCTTAAGAATCACAAACATATATAACCCATAATTTTTTAACACTATGCTTGTGGTGGGTATCCGGATCCGGACTTGGACTATATCGGATTCCACGAGCTGAACTGATAAAAGCCCGACACGGAACTGGATTTGGTAAACCTACTTATTCATGCAATTTTGAATCAATACCGCTAGATAAAGATCAGACGGTTTATATATCGGATGCATATTTTAAGTCCGATTTACCAGATACAATATTGTCCGTCGATTTTCATACAATAGTTACGATTAGCTAATGCGGAATTCGCGAAATTGTCGACTGCAGAGAATCCGGGTTCAGCGGACAGAGCTGCGAATCAAATTCAGTACCCTTTCTCTTCCACTCTCAAAAATTTTCTCGCAAACACTGTTTTTCCAGCTCCAATTAAAGACCCTTGACATTGTAATACTACTTTAAGTTCCCCTTTTATTTGTATTTTCATAAAGTAAAACCCTTTTCTGTTTTTCTTAATTATTGTTGTTGTTATTTTCAGGTTGAGTTTGGCCAAAATGCCGGATGTTCAGACCCTTGTTAATGATTTTCTGAATCGGCTCAAAAAACGGTAAATTTTTCCTCCTCTGACACTGTTTGAGTTCAATGAATGGTGTATTAGGAACCATCATGTGACTTTTGAGGTTTAGAAACTGATTCTTGTTATTTTCTCTCTTTATGCGTGTGTACTTTTGATTTATTATTTATATTTATGATTTCTTATTTATTTATTTTGCTGAGTGATGCTAGTAAAATTGAAGGTTCTCAGGCCACAGCAAAGCTCACAGCAGAGTTGCTCCGGTCTGTGATTTCACAGCAGAGGGTGCCACACACAAACCAGGCCACAGCTCTGATAAATGCAGTGAGGGCCGTAGGAGAGCAGCTTATTGCTGCTAATCCTGTTGGTATGTTTAGATTAATGTTTTTTATAATTTATTTATAACTATAAATATGCTTATTAGATATCCAACATTGTCTAATGATATGGCTAAAATACTGTATATAAGTGGGAGAGGGGAACCCTTTACTCTATAAACTAGCTTTTGGGATTTAGTTAAGCTCAAATCCGAATTTCAAGATGGTATCAGAACTTATTTTAGTGGTGGTTGTTTGGCCTATATGACCGTTATTGGACCACTTGCAGATATTTAGCTCCTTAAACTTCAAGCTCGAGTGTCTAGTCCCTCGTGTGAGGGGAGTAGCTTAGGGATCCTCCATTGACTAGTCATATATGGCAAAAGTAGTGTATATAAGTGGAGGGACAATCCTTATTCCATGAACTAGCTTTTGGAGTTGAATAATGTCCAAACCCTAATTCTAAGAATGCATTTTGTATGTATTGTGTTCAATGATTTTTAACAGTTGAAGCATGTATTTTTTTTTTTTATTTGATGCCTGATTGCCTGGATTAGTAGTTCTGCACTTCTGCTTTTGTTGAAGGATTTTTTAGAGTCACATCAAATGCATAAGTCTATTGTGATTTGGGAATTATGAAGATTTATTGTTTGCCTATCATGACATGTAATGTATGTGGTTGCAGAGCTAGCTGTGGGAAATATTGTGAGGCGTGTTTTGCACATTATTAGGGAAGAGGATCTTTCCCTCGCAACAGCTGCTATGGCTGGTTTGGGGGTATCAGCTGCAAGTGACGATGAAGATGACGTGGAGCAAGATGAAAATCCTGTTTTATCTGCTGCTGCCGTTGCAGCTGCTGCTAGAAGCACATTGCGTCCACCGTCATTGCAAACACTTCTAGAGGATACATCTGATTCAGCTGCCGCTCCCCACACATCGTCCTCGGGGGGTGAATCTGATGGGAGAAGTAGATGTGAGGATTGTGCTTGGCTATTGAGATTTTTAGAACTTTTATAATATTTTCCATGATATATTCTTTTTTCTTCTAAATAAAAAAAAGCTTTTTCTTTTCTGGATACTCAGAAGTTCATGCTTAAATCTAAAGAGAAGTCATTTTTTTTTTCATCCTTTTACATGCAAAAATTCATGCAAGACATAAGATTTTGTTAGTTTAGATAATTTCTGTTGATGCTACAAGTTTTATTTCCCCCCCTCCTTATTTTAAAGAAATTAGAATGCTTCATTGACATTACAGGATGTTGATTCCTGGGAATAGTTTATATTATTGCTTCCTTCTTATATTTGATGATGAAATATTTCTTGTGGTTGTTTTGTTGTTCAATTGCATGTATTTTCTTGTTTTGAGTTTTGTTTTCCTTTGTTACAGCTGTGGAAAAAGGTTCAAGAGGGAGGAAATTGAAGCATGATGTCATCGAAGCAGTCAATGAACTTATTCAAGACATATCTACTTGCTATGAACAAATAGCCGAGCAGGCAGTGGAGCACATTCATCACAAGTTTGTTTCCCATGAAGCTACTATAAAGATATATTGTTTATCTCTAGCTACTTGCAAGGGCTTGTCTTAAAACACTTTACACTTGCTTCTCAAAAGCCATTTTGTTCTGTGACTGTGAAAAGCTTGCATGGAAATTTTTAATTATTTGACAGACCATTATTTTGAGCCTACAATATGTCAGGAATCATTCTATTTTATTTGGGATCAATTCTAAGACTTATTATGGTTATAAATGAGTATTTTACAAAGGGTTCCAACCCCCAAGAATTGTCCTCTTATAATGGCTTATTGAAAGCTTTTGTTTTCTGAGTTGAGTATTCTTTACCAGGTCTTAATAATGAACAGAATATGTAATCACAAACTAAACTGTTATTGTTATTTATAACAATTGTATAGGAGGCAATGCATATGCTTAGTGTTCAATACATTCTTTTTGAGTGTTTTCTACATTATCTTGTTAATGGAAAAAGATTGAACTGAAATGGCAAAGAATAACAGAATTGGAAGATTCCAACTTATTTTTTATGTAGCCACTTATTTGGTTGAGTTTATCAAGCCACACTTTTCTTAAATTTTCACTTGGAGGCTGTCTTCTCTTACCTTCTTTGTTTTTTAGCATCCTGTGGAGTTTGGATTGCCTTTATGTACAGTATGATAGCATTATCGGTCTTTGATATAAAACTGATAAAACAGTACCTTGTGATTTTATGAATATATGGCAATTGTATTGCTGGGGTAGCTACGATTGGCTGACATTATTAGGCAAAGAACAATTTTGAAGTACATAACATTACCTTAGAATATCATGTGTATATTTGATAAATGCCATCTAGTTTACAACATCAAACAATGAAGCCTTCAATATTTTATCTGTTTGAAAGTAACTCTGACATGGTTTGTTTTTTGTATATTGGAAAATGAGTTATTTTTCCTGTTGATGTTCTCAAATTTAAGGTTGTTTTCTTGTGTTGCAGAAGATTGCCTAATCCACATAACTAACACTCTTAGGGTCCATATATTTTCCTTATCTTTTTTTTTAATCAATTTTTCTTGTATCCCTAGTATCTTAATAACTGAGGAGGATATTCTTCTGTTGATTTTTCTTTCTTTTGTTTTCTTAGGTAGAAGATCTTTTATTCCTTTTCTTATTATCTTACACTTCTGTTTGCATGATTTTCAGTGAGGTGATATTAACATTAGGCAGCTCAAAAACAGTGTTGGAATTTCTTTATGCTGCGAAGGAAAAACAGAGATCATTTAAGGTCTTTGTTGCTGAAGGTGCCCCAAGGTTGGAAGTAGTGGCTATGTAACATTTGCATTTATTAGCAATTAACTTATTTATATTCTTCATAAGAAAATTTATGTTTACTGTATGTTCAATCAGATATCAGGGACATCTCCTTGCAAAAGAATTGGCTGCTAGAGGCTTACAGACCACAGTAATTACTGATTCTGCTGTTTTTGCCATGATTTCCCGAGTGAACATGGTAAGAGAAAATCCTGGCGTAATTTTTGGAATCAAGACTCTTATGCTGAATTTGAGTTGATTTAAACCTACAATTATATAGGTTATAGTTGGAGCTCATGCTGTCATGGCTAATGGTGGAGTGATTGCCCCAGTTGGGTTGAATATGGTTGCACTTGCAGCTCAAAGGCATGCTGTTCCATTTGTTGTACTTGCTGGAAGTCACAAGGTGAGTTGTTAACACGTAATATCTTTGTGCCTCACATCTGTCATGTTCTAGGAAACTAGAATGCTTATGACTTTTGATGTCTTGCCATAATTTCTTTCTTGTTCTGTTAAATCTGGAAATAAGATGATAGTTTATTACTAAATTCATAGGAGACAATGAATTTGAATTATTTTTTGCACATATGAACTTGAGAGTTTGTTGTTGATAGATTGGATAACACATTACAGTTTGTAACTTGGTAAATTGGAATATCATAATCAAAATAAATACATGATCAATGTGGTGTTTTTAATTTGTTTTACTGAATTTTCAAAATGAATCACCAAGCATTTGATTGTTCAAACCAAATATTAGGCAAAAAAAAGTATGATATGAATTTAAGTCAAATTTATATGGATATACAACACTGGTTTTAACTTTTGCACCTTTTCTTCCTTTTTCTTCTTCTTTAACTAGAAATGGAGGGTGGAAATAGTTAACCAGCTATGATTGTCAACCTAAAATGTTACATTACATGTCAGTCCTTGTTTAGGCTATTTAGACAACTTATTATGCATTAGAAGGGTGATTAGGAAGAGACAAATGGTTTGAATGACTTGGAAATGAATATAAACACAGAATCTCTGAAGTATATATGTAAAACTAAAATGCTAGTAAAATTTTTAGCATTTAGTTTAAAATAATGTTACTATTTTTTTTTATGATGAGGTGATAGTGAAGCTTAGAATTCCTAATTTATAGCCTTATAGACATTAATTATTTGAATGGCTTTGAAGAGGCTAATGATTTGAATTGAAGAGATAAATGGTTTGAAGAGGCTAATGATTTGAATTGAAGAGATAAATGGTTTGAAGAGGTAAAAGGAATTCCTAAAATAATGTTACTAAATGGCTTGAAGAGACAAAAGGAATTCCTAAAATAATATTACTAAATGATTTGAATGACTTGGAAATGAATATAAATGCAAAATCTTTGAAATATATATGTAAACTAAAATGCTTGTAAAATTTTTAGCAATTAGTTTAAAATAATGTTACTATTTATTTATTTATGATGAGGTGATAGTGGAGTATGGAATTAGCCTTATAGACGTTAATTATTCCATCTCTACTAGTTTTGGAGACACCTGAATTCATTCTGTTTTAAGAATTTGTCTTATCAGAATTTGAAGGTACTGAATGTCAATATATTTTGAAAGCAGCTTAGTTGTACTCATGTTGGCTGCAGTGTATCTATCCCTAATGAAATGATGGTATTTGTAGAGATTTGAAATTTTGAATTTAACGATATTTTGTATGATGATAATGAAATAGCTGTTTCTTAGGTATTGACTCAGTTAAGATGTGTCCTGATTGCGATATTATTACTAATAATACACAATACCAACATTGATGCCATTTAAAATTAATTTGTGGTCTCCTTCATCATCTCAGTTACCGACTGTTTGGTTTTTGTTGAAAGTTGCTATATTTTGTTGACAGTTGTGCCCTTTGTATCCACACAATCCTGAAGTCCTACTGAATGAGCTGAGATCCCCATCTGAGCTACTTGACTTTGGGGAGTTCTCAGATTGCATGGATTCTGCAAGCGGCGTTGGTTCTCTTCATGTTATCAATCCAATATTTGATTATGTGCCACCAAAACTTGTTAATCTCTTTATTACTGACACGTAAGTTGAACCGATTGATTGGAAAAACTTGCTTTCCCTTATCGTTGACCATAGAAAATGAGTGTACTAATCGGTTTCTTTTTCTGGACTCGCTTGTTTGGAAATTACTTCTCAGGGGAGGGCATAACCCATCGTATATGTACCGGCTAATAGCTGATTACTACTCAGCTGATGATTTGGTGGTGAAACGAAGACCTTCTACAGGGAGTTGAGTTCAGCTACCCCAAATTTTGTCCTATAACAGTAAGTAAGCAATTTAATATTTATATACTTCTGTTTGTCATTGTATCTATATTATATTAGTCGAGAGGACTGGTAAAACAACCGTCTTTCTGAAACAAAAAATTATGGTAGAAGTTGGTGTTTGTGCATAGTCAATATTGTGACAGACTTGTAAAATCTGATCCTATTCAGCTACCCTCCTACTATAGTTATTCGTGTTACTTTCTATAATTCCATGCTGAATCTTTGTTTCACGAGTCTTCATTCTTTTGGACGAGGGCTAATTTTGAATGATTAATATTTCTCATCACAAGTTGAAACATGCAGTTCTTTGTATGAACCATATTATTCATGTCTTTTGACTGTCAAATAATAAATTATTATTATTATTATTTTTATTATTCACTTCTATATTATAAATCTGAATTTTCATTCTTCAACAGGGGAGTTATTTATGTCCTTATTAAATTGCGTGGCTTATCTTAAATTATTCATGTCTTTTGACAGTCATAATAAATTATTGTTATTGTTATTATTATTGTTGTTATTAATCTGATTTTTCATTCTTCAAAAAGGGAGTTATTTTTGTCCTTATGAAATTGCATGGCTTATCTTGAATTAAGCATTTTAATTTATTTTTAATTTATAAACTATTTTCCTTTCAAATGCCATTTCTTAATTTCAATTTTAATTTATCAAATTCAAAATATCATTCCGTTTTAGATAACTTAATTCCATTAACATGATGCGACATGATTAATAGATAACTTTGTTCCTTAAACATGTAATCAAGAGTTCGATCTTTTGTTTGTGTGTATGGAAATACATATGTTAGAAGAGATTAATCCTTTAAATGTATTTTAGTATCTCAATAATTAATTTTTGGCTCAGTCAAGTTATCCAAATTCACTAATAAAGATAACTTAATTCCAAAATTATTATAATCTTAATAAATTCTAATACCATAATAAAGATAATATGTTTTTATTTCAATAATTTGTTTTCATAATTTTGTTGTTAATTTTTAAAAGTTTTTATCTCTTTAGTTTATTCATATTTAATATAATGGAATATTCATTATTAATGATAAAAACATTTATTGTTCTCTTTTAATTTATTTTTATTTAAAAATGCTCGTGTAATGCACAGGAAACTTACAAGTTATTATTACTAGACCATCTAAGGATTTTGTGGCAATACTTGTAATGGATTTTCTGTTTTAAAGGAACATCTATTTGATGACATTTTGGTGGTTCATTTTCAGGTTGTTGGTGATCTCTTTTGATGAAGCATGAGCTAGAGATATGTTCACATCTGTGTAGTAGAAAATGGTAGGAATTGGGGTGGAGAAATTGTACACCGTGGAAATTGTATGGGAAAATACCAAGTGAAACAAGGAAAATTACATTTTTGTGGTTGCTGACTTCTTGGACATAGCCTTTTCGTTTTAGTTTTCGGTCCCAACCGTGGGCATTCAAGAGTATCAACGGTCCCCCATTTTTTATTGTACATCTTTGTTTCATCATAAAGAAATGATAATCCTGTTTTCGTTTTTATGCATATAAACTTCTAGTCTAGTTTTTTTGAAAATGTGGTTGTGATAGTAACATCTTGTTTGTTATTTGAACAAACGAAAATCGTAGACTTTTGAGAACGTAAAGTCTAAGGATGGTTTGTTATGAAGAAATGTGTCAGTAGTCTATTTTTATATTTTTTCATTTTTAAAGTAGAGTAATTAATCTCTTGAAGTCTCTTTTTTACATAATACGCAGTCACTTGTCTTGGTCATTTTATGAACATTAAACATTATACTCACTTGCTGACTTCTGATCATATGCAACTAATGACTCTACAAAGCACAAATAAAGATGTACAAATTTTTAATTATAATCTTTAAATAATTGAGTACACTGGAGTATCTCAATTTATATCTAGTTAAATATATGAAATTAAACTGAATTTATGAATCTGATATGATCTAATGGACTGTGAGAGTTCCTATGGTGGATTCATTTTCTAAACATGTCCATTTAATTAATGATTTTGAGGAAGCCAGACTCATCAATGCTTCAAACTTAAGAGTTCAATGAAAATGTTAGATGATAACGCGAAGTTGCATTTCTTTTTGGCTCTCATCTAACGAGAAACCATATTATCAATATTAAGATTTAATGAGTGAAAATAAACTACAAAATTAAAATTACTTTTAATTAAGGGCATTTCAAAAAGTAGAAATACAAATAGTTAAAATGCCAATAAACAATGTTTACAATGAAAAACAATTCTAAAAATAATCCCATGCACATTCTACACCATTATATATGTCAAAATTTAATGGGATATACAACCTTTAACTGGCATAACAGGTAATCTTCCAAATTTTTTTGCAAATTGCAAGATTATCCAGTCCTCCTTCCACGTATCAGACTGTGTACCGCACTCATTTTAATTTTTTTTGCACCCTATAAGCTACAATAAACATTTAGTGATGATAAATACTCCCCGACTTTGATTTAAAAAGCATTTTGATATTTATTGACAGGAAAAAAAATCTTAATTTATATATGAAAAGTGCTTTGTTTATCCGATAGTAATTATTTTTTATATGTCAAGTAGGATACTTCTCAAAAGGAATTGAAGTCATCGTAGTCTTCTTTCTTTAACTACCAAAACTTGAAGTCTTTAAATCATTCATAATGAAACTTCAATCTCTTAATTAGTTGATAAAAACACTTCACTCCAAAAGATATGACAGTGCTAGTATATAAATATAACAGGCTCGGAGAGGAATTCTTTAACATTTCCAGCAGACTGATTGGTTAAAAGGAAAATATAAGGAAGAAATTTTATTCCCTTCAATTTCCTTTTATCTCTCTTCCAAGCTTACAAACCAAATAGGATATTTTGATTTCTCTCCCCTCCTACCAACCAGTAGGCAGGTCTCTTTTGTCATTCCCTTCATAAATTGATTACTAAAATTCTTTCTAGAATAAACATATTGCATCTAGAAAAAGATGCCTTCCTAGTAATAAAAACAGATATTGACAACAACAGGGAAAAATGAGTGGGCAGTGTCTATAGGAAGATACACTGTGATAGCAGAAAACCAAAAGCATTTAACCATACCAATCAAGAAAGAGAATCGAAAAAGTAAGCACAAATAAAAACAGTAAAAGGAATGTCCTGCTGCTACTATTCCGCTGAATGGCTTGTGAGAGTTCTTTGTTACCAAGCTCAACATTCTTAGTAGCTTCAACAGCCTGTAAAAAGGCAACAGAAGAACTATTACGTTTCTTGGAAATTGGAAATGTAACTATTTTTTTTAGCAGATTACACAAATTGCACAGTACTTACTGCTCTACAATGTTGAAACCTGTGAAAAATATTATACCTTCATAGTATGAATTAATACATAAAATGTGGATATTAGGATTATTAGCTGTATAAAATACTGATTATTTATTTTTAGGATTACTGGGTTATCAAGTGGGATTTGCAAATTATTAAGATTCCTAAATACTAAGTTTAGCATATTTAAGCCTTCAATTCAGGATGAATGAAGAATCACTGTTCTGCTTTTATATGTTCTATTTCCTTCCTCTATTCTACTCTTAATTCTAGTTTCATACCACTTGGATTTGCTCAACATTTGGAAGGTGGGGGTGGGGGGTTAAGCAACATAGACATGATAGATGGCGGCCTTAAAATGTTCACAAAAATAGAGAAAAAAGAACAAGGGTGAAGAGTATGATATCTAACCTGCTCATACAGATGCTCAATTTGCTGAGCTTGTTGCAAAACATGTGTAGACATGAGGTGATTTAGTGCAGACATTTCCACCATCTTAGTTTCTGTTTCTTGAACTGTATCAAGAAGACTAGTCAATTCCACCTGCAGCAAAGAAACAATAGCAAAGGGTTATTATGAGAATCTAAAAGCCTTCAATTAAACAAACGACACATCGAATGACAGAATAAGTCCTACACAAACTCATAAGGAAATCAATTTTTATCACCTGAAGAGCACATGTTTCATCGTCCAAGAGTTGTTGTTGGACTCTTAGAGGCTCAGCGCCTAACTCCTCAGGTTCTCTGAGCTCCATGTCATCTGATTTAGAGGTTTCTGCAGAATCTTTCCTGGTTACACGGTTAAGTTTTCTTCGTGGTATTGCTTTGTTAATAGCATCCTGGAAGCGTGCAGCTCTGAGCTGATCAAACTGTGCTGTAACTGAATGGAGTCTCTCACTTAAAATTAGAACCTAAAATAGGGGCCAAGTAAACATTAGCATACAAAAGCAAGGAGCCATCTCAATTTATAGTATTCAGGAGTTTAATAGAATAACATTAAGCATCAACTGTGCATAAGGGATCATGATGATTGTCTCATAGCCAGCATTTTTCTATTGGGGAGAGGGGTGGGGGGGGGGGTGTCCTGTTATTATCCCATAACTTGTAGAGAAAAAGTGTGAGAGTAACGCTATTCTGCAGAAAATATGTGATGCATAATTTCAAGATCCACATGAACAAATAGCTAAAATATCTTCTTTTTTAAGGTACTAGAAATTAGAAAATGACACAATTGCATGACCCACAAAAGTAATTAGTAACTGAAAGAATCAACAAGCAGAAGTCCTTACCACCCCATGTTTGTGGGCAATGGTGTCGGCATTAGATTTTGTAGTTGAAATGCCAAGCCAACCTTTTGTAGTTTCCTCTTCTTGATTTATACTATTCTTAAGAATATCAATTTGTTCCTGGCAAGTTTTAATAAAAATACTAACCTGCACCAAATTAATTACAAAATAATACTAAGTCATAATCATAACTATGTACAACCTTTCAAGGATGCTAAACAATTAAGGGAGAACAATTTTTATACACCCCAAAAGACAGGAGGCTAATAGAAATCATATATAAGTAAGTGAAGCACAAATTGCTTGACAGGCTTAAAATAAGTTCTATTTATACATTGTTGTGAGTTGTGACTATTGAAAGACATTGGTGTTAACAACAGATAAAAAAACAAAACAGCTTATGAAAATTCAACTTTTTACTGATTTGTGGGAACCCCTCCATATGGAATAAAAGTCAAAGAACCAACGTAATTTAATGATGATAGTGCTAGAAGCAAAGGCATAAAATTAACACCAGCTTAAGAAGGACCATAATCTAATAACATGTTAGCCCCCAGCATAATGAAGAAAGGATCCAGAAGTTATATGCGTAATGTTCCAAGTAGAGAAACTATTAGGCAGCTGTTAGGTAAGTTAATTAGTCTGAGCCGGCAAGCAGATAGACTGTTGAAGAGGTAGTTAATAATAAGGGGACATGTTGTACATAAGGGGGATTATCTGAGAGAAAACCAAGCCTTGGATTCAGCTCATCCTTCTATTTTCTCCCCAATAAAGATACATTTCTTAATAATCTCTTCTCTCTATCACATGCTTCTTGATCAGGTTCTTTCTAATTTCTCTTTCCATCAGCTGTTTCTCTCCCTAGCCAACATCTATAAATAAAAAAGACTTTGCAGACCAAATCACAAGGCCACCTAAGTAAACAAACTCATATCTTATCATGTACTACACAGTAGTGAGAAAGCAATAAAGCATCAACATCAGCCAACAGCGAGCATACAATCAAGTAAAACACCAAACTTTTGCCAAGAACTAATCTGATCTAACAAGGATAGCAATATCAATAAGTACTATTTTTCAAATATCAAGTATAACACCACAATACTTTCAAAACAAGTGCCCCAGCTTACTTCATGCTCAATGCTATCTCTCTCCTTTTCAGTTGTGCGATGCAGATCCGTATAGTCCTTTCTATGCTTCATCAAAAACTGATCCAGCTCTCCAATACTCTCCAGCTATAAACAAAAGACCAAAAGTCACAACAACATTATATAGAAGTCCCACTGCACAGCACACAGTACAAACAGAATCATAGCTATAGCTCACTTAAAAGAACAATAAGAAAGCTGAACCTACCGTCTTCAGTGCAGCTTTGGAAAATGGGGACCTTTGCGGCGGTTTATGAATAATGAATGATGCCATAATGGACGCCAATTTAGCCTGCCAAACGAACAATCACCCTGAGACTCAAACCAATACCAATTACAATAAAATTAATTCCAGAAACCCTAATTAGTTGATCCGAAACATTACATTTTCACAAAAATTAAGATAACATTAACGATTTGAATTATGAAGATCATGAAACAGTGAACGGGAATTTGGGAAGAAGAGGAACCTCATCGTAGCCCAAAGAGCGAGCAGTGTGGCGCACGGTGTCTTTGAAATCCTCGGTTCTGTCCCTTGCTTTTCCCATCTCTCAATTGCTATCGATCAAAGGGAGTTCAGAGAAAGCAAAGGAACCGAGTTATCGTGTGATACGATACGATACGACACGAGTTTCGAATTCGCAATTGGAACGAATACGATTTTATCGTGTGGTTGCGCTTGAAAGAGCGAATGTGGGTCTGAGAAAGGCGTTGAAGGGAGCTCTGCAAAACCTAACCAAAGGGAAGAAGAAGACCGTGCCTTCTTCAAATCTAAACGCTTCGTTTCATACCATACTAGTAAAATTCTTTTTCATTCCTTTCTCTTTAATATTTAGGCCAATTCCTTAGTTTTTATTTTAATTCTCAATTTTATTTTTTATATTTGAAGTTTTTGACCATTTTATTTTTTTATGATATTATCTAAAATATTATTTCCTCAACTTTACACTAATATTCTCAGTGATATTTTATTTTCAAATAACTAATCTAAATATAGTTGCCACTAAAATTCATCACTATGTTTAAATGAATTATTTTATTATAATATAATTATTTTTATTAATTATCAGAATTAGTTTAAATATAATGATAATTTTTAATTATCATAATGTTTTATTTAAATTTATATGATCAAACTTGGTCTCTTCCATAAAGAATATATTAATATCCAAAACAATGTCAAGAATAAGCAAAATGACAATCTCACATCTAAAATAGCATCATTAGAGTTTACGATTTATGTAACTAATGAAAGGGTCGGTTGTACAGAAGCTTCCCTTGTATCATTACTTCAAAACAACTATCCTGCAAACAATGGTCTAACTATACAAGTTTCATTATTTATTTATTTTTATAAAAGTTTTATTAATTCATTTCTCTATCTATTAGACTGCAAATCATTATTATTTTTTAATATTTAACTTAATGATCGAAGATAAAATAAAAAAAAAGTTAACTTAGTAACAAAATATTCAATTTTAAGACACGTAATTTCATCAACAAAATAATCGATCATTGAATTCGAATAATCGATCATTGAATTCGAATAATCGATCATTGAATTCGAATAATCGATTCCATTCAATTGACAAAATGTTCTAAATAAACCATAGAGAAGGAGAAGGACATCTGGGTCCAAAGCACAACACAAACATGACAAGGTTACGTAGAGTAAATAAATAGACCGAAATTCAGAATAGTTGCAAGGTGAATTGGCTACACTTAAAATAGAGAATCGCATATCACTTCGTACTAACCTCATAATATGTTGGTTCTAAAGATGAGAATATTTTACAAAAAGAGCCTTGGGTTCTACAAATTATATCTCAACCTATATTAAAATAGCTCTATAAATAGGATACTTGGAGTTATCACTGATAAAACCTGAAAAATATTAGTTAAACTGTTTTAAAGAAAAGATAAATAAAAATATTTTATATTATTTTAATTTTTTACTGTATCACAAATAAAATAAATAGTTTCTTCTTATATATATATATATTTAAAAAATAATAAACATGATAAATAAATTATTTTAT
>JAMLFT010005675.1:0-17202 GCA_026544285.1 Pachyrhizus erosus
ATTTGAGAATCGAAGATTCACTCCTACACTAACCATTTCTGGAAAAGATGTCTGACGAGTTTCATCCACTATTCCATCTGTCTATCACCCCTTTGTGTGGAAGGTGGACTAGAGATCCACTATATTAGTTGTATACATATACCGGTTATGTGCGTTTCACCTTTTTTCATGCAATTCCTTTATCTCCTACCTCTTACGACCATATTGATCTCCCGATAGTTCTCACTCAGGTAGAACCTCCAAGGGCTTCAATGTCTCCTCCTGGTTTTCCTTTTCAGCCTAGAAGGAGACGTCTCTATAACTCATCCACAGGACATGCTAGGTTCAAGACTGTCAGACCTGCTCCTAGTGTTGATGTTTTAGAGGAAGAAGATCCTTTAGAAGATCCAGAAGACAGTGCTTAGATTTTATTATGTTTTCTATAGTATGTTAAGTTAACTATTGTAGATTATAAAAACCTCTGTTGTGTTTTGAATCTGTTGTAAGTCTCAAGTTGAAACCTTATATGTAATAAATATGCAAGTCTTTTGTTTGATAAAGTCTAGTCTTTAATAATAATTCACTAAAAAAAAATGTAGTTGTTACAACTTCTGCGACCAAGTCTCCGATTCAGGTACTGACACAATTGAATGTAGCAAATGAGGCTTACCCTTATTGTTTAACAACATTTCAAGCTCTCGAGTAGTCTCTTTATAAAATTAGGCTCTTGCCCCTTTTTAAAGTCCAAGTTTTCTGGTAAGGCACAACACGTGGGAAGCCATCATCCATGTCTGGACTCGTTGCCATCAAGATCCTTGCATGTTTTCTATTCCATCTCTCCTTTTAAAACTTTGTCTCTTAGAAACAATTAATCATGTTCTTTCATTAGAACATATCTCAAACATACAATTTCCTTTCTTCTAATAATAGAGGCAAAACATTTAACCCTAACAATTTTCAGGTCATATTCATTTCTTAACTAATAATAAATCTTTGTAATGAAGAAAAGTACTAGGTAAAAAAAGAATTTGAGAATCAAGATAAAAATGTTAATGGCTTCTATAATGTTAATTTGAGAATCCATAATTATCTATGATGATTTATTAATAACCTCATTCCTAATTTTGCTAATAATATTTATTACGTTAATATTTACTCATTGTTATTGTTATTTATTTATTTATTTAAATTTTAGTATGCATTTACTTATTTAATTTATGGAATTATTAATTCAAGGAACTTCAATTCCTACAATTATTATATCCTAAAAGTTAGGCTCTAAGTTAATAATTATCATTAATCCTTAATGACATTAGGGATATGAGGTTATTTATACACACATATTTGCAAATCCTTAAGCTATTATTAACTCTTTACGATTATTTATTTATTTGTATTTATTATTATACGTTCATTAGATTAATTAAGATAATTATTATTTATTTACATAATTACCCTCGTATTTTTTGTGAGCATTCTCTTATATCTCTCCTACTCTCTCTTTCTCTTTTTCTTTCTTTCTCTGTCTCTCCCCTTTTCTTTCTCTTTCCTTTTTCTTCCTCTTCCTCTCTCTCTCTTTCCTTTCTCTTCCTCTCTCTCTCTTTCCTTTTTCTTCCTCTTCCTCTCTCTCTCTTTCCTTTTTCTTCCTCTTCCTCTCTCTCTGTTTCCTTTCTCCTCCTCCTCTCTCTCTTTCCTTTCCTTTCCTTTCTTCTTCTTTTCCTTTGCCAAACTAAGACCACCAAAATCTCATAGCCTATAAATTTTTTAAGTTTTCAACAACCAAGAGTCTCACCAAAGGATAGTAATCAATTTGTGATCATCAAAGAGTTGCAAGAAAGAACATAACACATAAGAACATCCACACAACGACCAAAACTTAAGACAAAAAATTAACATTCAAATTTTTTGAAAAAAGAAAGCAATAGAGGATCGGAGGCTCCTCCTACCTCCAACGTTTCTCTGACGAGCTCCTGGTGAGGATTCTGGCACGTATGGAGCTTCCGATAAGCTGTGCAATTTCGGAGAGGGTGGGTTGTTGTAGCGTCGATCTTCTCTCCGTCACCAATCTGGCTGCTATGGGAACCAATGCATGGAATGCATAGAGGTTTCTATTTGGTTTTCTAAGAAGAAGAGAGGCGCTATTGGGAAATAGAATGGCACAAATATAAAAGAAAAGTGAGTTATAGTGAAAAAGGCTCAAGGAAGAGGAAGTAGGTCGGTGTTGCAGGGGGCGATGTCGTTGATTCGCTGCCATTCACTTAGACACAGAGTTTAAATAAAAGAAATTGCAAGTAAGTATCATTGAACATGCTTGTGGCTTAGTGGTTAAAACGCTGAGCCAAATGCTAGGTCCTTGGATTCGAACTCCATCTAGTGCATTTGGTGTTTTGCCATTTTATTTTCCTATTTTATGAAGATAGCTTATGTACATTTTACTTCCTATTCTAAACGCAGATGAGCTTAGTGATCTAGTGACAAAACACATTGCCTCCTTCCTATGCGTCCCTGGTCGCGGTTCATCTCCGCTTGACACACTTTTGCTTTTTTTATTTCCCTTCTCATTTCTTGCATAGTGAAAACATAGCTTATATACTAATTCTTGTACATATTTACCACTAGCGGCCTGGTGGCCTAGCTAGTAAAGCATTTTCTGCTCCCCGAATGGCCTGAGTTTGAACCCAACCATCCTATTTTTGGTTTCCTAAGCCTCATCTTTCCTCTTTTCCTTTATTTATATATATATATTATTTCTAGATTTTAATTATTCTAAAAAATCCTAAAAATTTAATTATGCTTTTCTCTTTTATTTTTACATACTTTGCTATTACTAATATATTTTCATAAATTTATATTTTACCTTTATGAATTTACTACACATACATATATATTCATACATCTATTTTATCTCATTATTCTCTTTATACATAAATTCTAAATTCTATTCATATGCATATATTCCTATATATATATATGTAACTTCTAATCAATTAAGGCTAAAGGTTTTTTCTTAATGTTGGAGTTAAACTATTATCCATATCTAGTAAATTAATTAACAAATCTTCATTACACTAACAATTACAATAACAATAATCAACTTCTTAAAATGTTTTTAATTTAAACACAACCTCACATAAAACCAATATCATTAATAAGGATAAATATAAATAATTTTAAAGGAACAATTCTCCTTGCTACCATTTCTAATTATTTATTTCATTACATGTTATTTATTTTATTTTAATTACTAATACCACAACTATTTTTATTTTATTAATTTTTTATTTTAACAGGACATTACAGAAATGAGTTATAATATGTGAGTAATTACTAGGAAAATTTTCATATAAGTTTATATAAGTTTGAATTAAGGTAAAAGGTTAAATTTATCAAAGATTGATTAATAGTTATCAATTTTATTGAAAACTAGTAACGTGAATTTATTGATGCATATAGTAGTGATTAAATTGTTTTACAATTCTGTTAATTAAAAGCAACTGGCAATTAGCATATTTTTAACTTCCAATGATAGTGATTAATTCCAATATAAAATAACAATATAGTAAAACAATTAAATTATAGAAAAAATAAAAACTTATTTCAACAAGCAATTAGGGTGCAGTTATACCCATTACATCACAACCCTATCTAAAACCCTTTAGCTAGCTATAGGCATAAAGAAGCAGAAAAAAATTAAAAGAACTATAGACATTTTAAAGTAAGAGAAACTTTGCAAGAAAGCATCTCCATGATGAACTAAACATCTTTCTAAGCCTAGTTCCTTTTACAAGCGTTGTCTCTAACTCAACATTTTATTTTGGTTCAACAAAGTAATAGATAATGAGCCCTAACTTCTTCTTTTCTATTTATAACCCATGAATAAAACATTGTTCAAAGAAGTTAGCACAATTGTGCTCTTGTTGGTGCTGAAATTTCAAAATTCCAAAAGTTGGTTATGCTCTCACGTAGCACAATTTTTATAAAATAGTAAGAAAATTTATTATAATAATGAAAGATGTTACACAGATACTATTGCATCCAATGACACTTGGAACTTTGTTCATCATTTATGGGGCAACTATAAGGAACTCAAAAAATGGGATTTGTTATGGGTTTAGATTTGTGAGCAACTTTCTTTAGTTTTTTTTCTTAAAAGTGGAAAAAATATGAATTTTGGCTTAAATAGCCTAGACAAAATGACTAAGCCAAGCAACAAAACTATGCAAAGCTTGACCTACTAATTGTACATTATTAGTAGGCATAGGGCCATCAACATCAATATTAACAACATCTTTAACCTTCATTCTAATTAAATTATCTGTTTGAGGCATTGGGTGGATGGTTGATTCCCCCCTCGAAAACTATCCTAAAGGTCACTAGTCGAGAAGAGTTCCCATCATCAACATATAACCCACATCAAGCTAAGTCACTAGTGCGAGTTTCCTCCCTTGAAAGAGCAATCACAGATGCACTAGCACAACTCCCCTTTGTGTTAACATGTCCAACAAAAGGAGTTATTGGTGACTTAATTAGTATAACCTAATGGGAAAGTTGTAGAGAAGCTAAGCTACTACCAAATTATTGCATGATTTGTGTTGTAATCTTTGTAATAAGCTCCAACGATCACTTCTCTTCCAAGTACCTTTCTATTTCTTCCTCACTCAATGATGCTAGGACTTCTTGTAAAGATGATTGAAAGTAGTGCCCAAGACCCACCCCATGTCCAACAATACAGACATAAGGGATGAAGCTACCTTGTGTGCACTACTCCTTTACATAATCCTAAGAACAACCAAAGAAATCACTAATGGTTTTCTAGTTTCAAGTTCAAAATAAGTAAGGAAAAAAAAAACTAATTACAATCTTGTTATAAATATGCCTAGCCAACAAAGATGTCATTTGGCCTAATTTCTTTGTGTAAGCCCTCTTCCATAAAACTTTTCGTGAAGGAGACAAATGATCAACAATAATTCCGTTAGTACCAGATTAAGCTAATGCCTCCTTTTATTTCTTCTTTGCTTCCTTATTCATCATTTAAAAAAAAAAAATCAAAATCCCTACTAGACAAAGTGCGAGGTCAATGTATAATTTTTGAATTGTATGATTCTTCTTTCTTTTATCCAATAAAATAAAGTTACACATAATTAAATAAATAATAATAATAAATAATAAATTATAAATAGATATTTAAATTAAAACAACGTCATATTCAAGGCCAACTCCTCTTTCACAAAATTAGATCCAATCTGAAGGAGAGATACAACATTTCTCACAAGGAATTATCCCCTACATTCTCTTATCTTCATCAAATACCTAATGGATGGTCAAGTAAGATTGATTATTCCTCCACATTTTTAGCTAAGAATAAAGTTATTTTTTGCTTGACCTGGGAATCATTTTTCATTTCAAAGTCAAATTAAAAATTTAGTGAATAATAATAAAATATAAACAATAAATTACATAATAATTATTATGACAAATAACTAAAGATTTATTGGAAATTACCATAATACATTGCCATAATATATTTTTAACCTTCTCAAGGACATGGTGTTAATTAGGATACAAGATGTCAATCTTCTCTCAAGCTTAGGTTCCAAAATAAATCCTACATTACATGTGATTGGGACCTAACCCTTTCCCAATCTTAGGATCCAAAACTACAATTGCAACTATTTTCAATTTTGATGTGTCTAACAAGCAAGCTTGTTAGACATATGGCTAGTCTAATAGTCATGTGCTTGTTAAGACAAAAAATTAACAAAGGTTTATAACATAAGTGCAACAACGTGCTCAATATGAGCATTCAACATTTTAAGATATTGCAACTAGGGATCAACATTCACCTAATTAAATTGTTTATATTTTCACATTATCCCAAATATCATAACAAGGGTTGACCATTTACAACAAAGACAACACATGCAAGACATCTCCTTTCACAATATATAAACAATCTCAAATGAAGTTAAGCATCATTATAAATATCATTTCACATCATAAGTAGAAATTATCATTATGAGACATCATTCCTATAGCATAACATAGGTCAACAATAATATATTATGTTTGAAATTTCAAGCTAAACAAACTCAAACTACCATAAAAGAAAAAGAGATATACACAATGATGGAGGCTAGATAGCAATATAAAAAGAGACAAAACCTATGGAAGGGAAAGGGAGAAACACATAAAAAGAAAAGCAATATGTTTTTCAAATTTGTCGTGCTATTGGATCCAGCATTGAAATGTAAGTTTGGATGACAAAGAAAAATAAACCTAGGGAAAAAAGAGTGCCTAGCGAGAATGTTGATGTCTTGCAATATAAAATGATTACAATTCTAAACTATAATTTATATTAGGCTCAGAGTTGTATTACAATTAAAATATAGCAATAGGGTACCTAGACAACATCAAGAATAATGTTAGTAGCAACAATAATGTTTGGAAAGAATCAAATTTGAAAGAGTCCCTAGAAAGAATGAATAATAATTATTTCGTTTAAATAAAACTAAATGTAAAAAAGTCATTGCTCCTTGTCTTTGTATAATTTAAAATGAAATTAACTAGCTTCAACTAATCTGATATCAATTAAATGTAACATAAGAATTCATCCAACTTCAATTCAATTATTAGTCATGAAATCAAAGATTACAAATAGACAATAACATATTAGTTAAATTAGTGTAACTATCAAATTATCTTTAAATAAAATGTGTCAAATGTAACACCTTTTTTACTATTCCAAAATAATTTGAATTTTTTTATTAAAACATCTTAATTAAATGCACAAAACTTAGTTTCTTTAGTTTGAGATTACAAAATGATTTTTAACCTTCATGTCTTTCAAAATAGTGAGTTATAGTATTGGTAAGATCCTTTCCATTTATTTTCATTATCTTTCTCAATTTAAAGCTCTAAGATAAAATCAAATAGTTGATAACTGCATGATAATGAGAAAATAGTAATAATGAACATACATCAGCAGTACACTTTTAGTTATCCCACTGAGTTACATAATTATCTCGAGTTAGATACCAATTAAATTCTCCTAGATTAATCCCATCATAACAAATTACACGTACAAAATATAAAGTAGATAAATACATCATGCATTAAATTACAACACATTCAAACAAAATCTTCAAGATTCAAACTCTTGCTCGATGGATCTCTACCTTCTCTTCTCCAACTAGAAGTCACCTCTAGAAGTGGGCTTTCACTCCCTTCCCTTTGCTATGAGTTGCATCTGAAGTCTGGAAATTAACAAGTTTGCTTCTGTTGTTCGCATCTAAAAAGTGGGGGTTGTATGAGTGAGTCATTCATCCTTAAACACACACAAACATGGAGTAAAACATCCACTATCGTATACTCTCTTCTCACTACATCAGACCTACTTAATTTTATTTACTATTCTTATTTAGGGTCCCTTAATGCCTCTAAATTCTCTATCTTCAAGAGAACCCATACAATACGTGTTACTTTATCCAAATTTTTCTTTTTGGGTGACGATTGGGAGTACATATCCTGTTTAGTACATTGAATCAGGATACTCTCAAGCAAATCATGGTAATGCTTCGCTTTGTCGGGGATGGCAAGCCGGTTATGTGAATCCCTCTTATCTCATAGTCGTCACAACTTGACACCTTATACTAACTGCAAGGACTCACAAAGCCTACGGATATTCTTCAGATACCATCTATGATCATCTATGTCGGGACTCATCGCCATCAAGATTCTTGCACATTTTTCTATTCCATCCCTCCTATTAAACTTTGTCTCTCAAAGACACCCAACCATGTTCTTTTATCATAACATATCTCAAACATATAATTTCTACCCTTCTAATAACAAAGGCAAGACATTTAACCCTAACAATTTCCACATAATTATTACTTACTTATTCGTATTTATTTTTATACATTCATTTGATTAATTAAGGTAATGATTATTTATTTACGTATTTACCTTTGTATTTTTTAGAATTATATTTTCTCTTTCCCTCTTTCTCTCTTCCATTTCTCTTTCTCTTCCCTCTATCTCTCTCTCTTTCTCTCCCCCCTCCCTCCTTTCCTCTCTCTTTTTCTCCCTCTCTTTCTCTCTTTTTCCCATTTCTCTTTATCTCCTTCTCTCTATCTCTTTCTTTCTCTCTTTCCCATTTTTGTTTCTTTCTCTCCCTCCCTCCCTCTCTCTCTTTCTCTTTTTTTTTTCTCCCTCTCTATCTCTCTTTCTCTCACTTTACCATTTCTCTTCCTCTTCCTTTCCCTCTCTTTCTCTCTCTACTTCTCTCTCTTTGTCTCCCTTTCTTTCCCTATCTCTCTCTTTCCTTCTCTTCCCTCTCTCTCTTTCTCTCTCTTTCTCTCCCTCTCTCTCTCTCTCTCTCTTACTCTCTCTCTTTCTCTCCCTCTCTCTCTCTCTCTCTTTCTCTCCCTCTCTCTCTCTTTCTCTCCCTCTCTCTCTCTCTTACTCTCTCTCTTTCTCTCCCTCTCTCTATTTCTTTCTCTTTCTCTCTCTCCTTCTATATTTGTCTCCCTATCTCTATTTCTTTCTCTTTTTGTCCTTCTCTCTGTCTTTATCTCCCTCTCTCTATTTCTTTCTCTCTCCTCTATTTCTCTTTGTCTTCCTTTTCTCTCTCTCTCTTTCCTTCTCTCCCTCATCCCTTCTCTCCCTTTTGTATTACTCTTCCTCTGCATTTCTCTCTCTTTCTGTCTCTCTTTCTCTCCATCTCTTTCTCTAATATTTATTTTTTCATCTCTATGTTTTCCTACATTTTCCTACTATAATCAAAGTTATGCTCTCTGATCTTTCCTATAGTGAACTAGAGTTTCTATCAATTGGTATCCAATTATTATTCTTATAATTTTTCTATAATTCCTACAAATTCCAGTTCCTATCACATATTGACTTTAATAGCTTTCCAAACTACTAAATCTAAATGCATATATGCTAGAAGGAAGTTAGTGGATAAAATAATCATGCATTCAATTTTTAAGTTTTTAGCAACCATAAGTCACATAAAAGAATAACAATTTATTTGTCATCATCAAGGAATTGTTAGAAATGAAATAAATGCTCATGAACATCCACAAGAAGTCACGAATTCGAGGCAGAAATTAATAGTTCAATTTCCAAAAAAATAGAAGCAATAGAAGATTGGAGGCTCCTTCTACCTCTAACGTTTCTCCGACGAGCTCTTGGTGACGATTTCGGCGAGTATGGAGCTTTTAGTGAGCTTTGTAACTTCGACTAGTTGCTACAAGTGCCTCGACTTCCCGTTCTTCATTGTTTTTGGTTGCTTGGCATGGTGGAAGCTATGGCAAGTCTTGGATGGCAGTCTCCTTTTGATTTTCGAAGAGAATGGGATGGCACAACAAGGGAAGAGATTTACATATAAAAAGAAGCAATCCAGTGCAGAGGAGGTGGCTTGAGGAAGAACAAAGGTCTACGTTGTGGAGGGGGGCAACGTAGCTGATTCACAACCAACAATTCTCATAATTTAAAGTTTAAGAGGGAGAAAGTTTGCTTTCTTAACACCGAAAATGACCTGACTTAGTGCTTAAAATGTTGAGTCTAGGTGTCAAGTCCCCTTCTCGAGCCTTCCTCAGGCGCTTTATGGTTTTTGTTGATTTTATTCTCTTGTTTAAGGAATATAGGCTTATATATTAATGGTGTGATATCCTACTAGAGTGGGTTCCCAGCCCAGTTGGTCAAGACGTGCTCCTTCTGTAATGCCCCTTTTTATTTATTTTAATTTAATATAAAATATTTCAAGAGTTATTGCGTAGATAAAATTTACCTTTTAATTTGTCTGAGGAATTACAATTTAACAATAAATTATCTCGTCATGTTACACCCATTTCAAGTACTTACTATATTATACATACAATAGAAAAGTTATACATCGCATAACCTTATGATCAAAACACTAGAAACAAAAACTTTTAACTAAACTCTTCAATGACTTATTTTTGTGTAATCTGAAGCTTCAGAGAGATCCCCTTCATCAATTGACTCTTCCCTTTGGTTCATATTACTAGCCTGTACTAATCTCATTGATCATTGAGGAGGCTGAGGAGTTTGAGGTCATCTCCGATTAGCTGGTATATTAAGGAATCTGGGTGGCGGAGTCTAAGAAAGAACTACTAGCAAGTCTACATGGTGGAACTTCCAAGGTACTACAATGTTTGTGGGTCGGAAGGCGAATTGGATATATCTTATGAATGTATCATCACCCTGGACTCTATCATAAGTCAATCTACCTTCTAAGAGCAAAATTGTCAAATGAAAAAGTGGTTGAAATTCGTCAGCCATGCTTAGTCTGAAAGAGAGGAGGTATAAGAGTGAGCTATCAATTCTAGGACACACACATATATAATAGTAAGTGGTCTTATCTAACGTAGTCCCTCATCTCACCCATCATGCCTAAATATGTTTTCTAATCATTTTAGGACCCTTCATAGCCTCCTATACTACTAACTCCAAGAGGGCTTACACGAGCATATCATTGAAAATCCAATTTGTAACTTTTGGTTGACATCAGGAGTACATACCCTACCTAGTACTTGGTCCAGTGTACTCTCAACCGAATCTTGGTAATGCTTCACTTTGTCGAGGACGCTAAGTCAATTTTGTGACACCCTCTTTACTTCAAACGATTCACTACTTGGCACCTTATCTATCCCTAAGGTCTCATCAAAGCTTGTGTACATTCTTCAGGTACCTTCTGTGGTCAACCATTGCATCCTCCGTCTTAAATTCTCACTCAATAGGGTTTTTGGTTCAATCTACCTTCTTTATCACATTTGTCATCTCTATTATTTCTTTTTACAGTGGTACTGATGTCATATCAAGGTTCTCAATTTATACAATACAATCTTTCTAGATTGTATCGTCATTGTTTGAGCATATCTCAGTTCATCATTTATCCTAGAATTTTTCAAGAATTACTATCACTGATGAACAGTAAACAAGAATATATGTTTTTCATAGATAATGGAATTATTCAAATCATATTTATATCTTCAATACCAATACAATATATTATAATGCACAAATAATTAATTTTTTACAGTTAGAGAATAGGATAGGTGTAAGATGGTTATTTTTCATAAATATGACATTTAGGTATTCTTATCCTCATTTTCAATTCACAATATCTTATATAGTTATTCAGGTATTATCAGTTTGTCTATCCTGGGTCTTAGAAGGCTTTAACAATAAAATAATAAAACTTTCTAAGGTAGGGGTATTTTAGCATTTTTTATAAAATATGGTTTTTTAGGATATTTTTTTCATAATTCTTCCTAAACTACTTTATATGGAGGTTTCTAATGCTTTTTAATAATTTACTAAGTTAAAAAAGGTAATTCAAAATAAAAAAATGAATTTTGTAAAGTAAAGGCATTTTGGTCATTTTATAATTATTTTCCTTTTTAATGATTTTTCTTTTATGTTTAACCATTAACTTTATCATGTTTACTAAAATTGGAATAACCTAGAAATGATAAAAATGCTCATTTTTATATCGTAGGGGTATTTTGGTCATTTTGTGAAAATTTACCTTGTTAATTATTTATGTCATATTCTTACCCCAAAATTTTTAATCTAGATACTACTTCATGTAGCAAAGTATTTAGGCTATTTTCTAAAAATTAAACTGACCTAAAAGGACAAAAATACTCATTTTTAGACCCTCGGGGTATTTTGGTCATTTTGAAAATATAATTTTGTTTTAAAGGATTTTGAAATTTCAAAAATAATATTAGGGTTCTTAGACATGTCCTTAACAGATCCTAAAAATTTCTCCTCAAGATTTTGATTAAAATAGACTTAAAATCTTAATTTTCTCACTTAGGGGTATTTTTGGAATTTTTTAAAATAATTAAATTTTCATTTAAATTTTATATGAAAAATTTATCTCATGTATTTCTAAATGATTGGAGCTATCTTTTGGTAAATTTTCATGGCTTGGATGGACTGAAATGATCCTAAATTTTAAGAAAATAAAATAGGGGTATTTTGGTAATTTTTACATAGAGGGGGCAAAATGGTCAATTTCACTTCATCTTCAACCTCTGTCTTTGGTTTTCGAACTAGAGAATTTGAATTTGGGAACTTCGATTACCTTTGTATTTTTGGCAATTAAACTATCCAAAATTCATCAATAACTAACTCTCAATTAATTTCAACCTTCAATTGAACAATTCATGATCAGATAAAGCCAAAAAAATTCAAATTTTTACGAAGTTTAAAATGAATGAATTTTAATCAATTACTAAGATATAGTGAGAATTAGGCCATGAAACTATGCAGAATCCAAATTGATGTGATATAGAATAGTTCTATAAATCGAATTTAGAGAAAGGATAACTCCTCCTACCTCAATTGAAGCTTCTGCAATTCGTTAATGGTGAAACTCTAGAACCTCTGCAAAATCATAATTCTTTGCGTTTTTCTTCAAATTCTTTTGACAGAAAGGTTCATGGTGAAATTTCGAGACTGTTATGACAAGTTTGAAGCAATTTGGTGAAGAAATGAAAGAGAATTCGAAGGTTGAGTTCAAATTCTTCATTACATTAACAATCACAATAACATTAATTAACTTCTTAAAATATTTTTTAATTTAAACGCAACCTCACATAACACCAATATTATTAATAACGAAGAATATAAATACTTTTAAAAGAAATTTTTTTTTTACTACAACTTCCTATTATTTATTTCATTACGTGCTACTTTCTTATTTTAATTACTAACATCACAACTATTTTTTTTTTATTAAGTTTTTATTTTAACGGACGTTACATCAAATCATAAAAATAAACAACACAACTCGGACATTGCAATACCCAAAAAAATGGAACCAAAGTCACTCGTTGAACCATCAGAAATAATTTATACATGCATCTTAGAGATTTACACCAATAAGTCATGACTTTGGTACAAGGTGGTTTGCTACAAGGAACTTGCCCAAGGTAGAAATAATCCAACTCTTTTATTAACTATTTTTTTTCTAGTTTAAATCATACATTGAGATCTAAATAGTAAAAAAGATTTAGAGATTAAGTTGGATGCTTTGATTAACACCTAATGCATCAACATAAATAGATTCCACTAGCACACACACACATCATCCTATAACTAATCTTTTCTTAACAACTAGTTTTTCTATCCATTGTAATTTAATATACACAATCAATGTTATGCTAGAAACAACTCAAAATGTAATATAAATTGTTTCCTCTTTAATAACTAAAAATGTATAAGATTGAAACTATTAAGCAAAACCATCACAATGGCCACACACACATTTATTCAAACAAACAACCAACACGTACCACCAAAATAAAAAATTAAGAAGACTAAGACACAAACACAAGCATAGAAATTAGTTTAGCACAACTAATATTGCTTCATAGATTAAAGTTCTTCTAGGTATATACTTTAAACACTACAATCAACTAAGTACCTACTTAGCTAAAGATAGAAATAGACCAAGCAATACCAAAATGAGTGAAGCAAAGAAAGTTTGAGAAACATACCAAAATCAACGAAGAAATAAAGGTAATGGCTAATTAAACACGAGCAACGGGTCATTGCAATAGTGGCCACTAACAAATGATAAGGATACACATAAAAAAAATAAAATAGAAGATAAGTAAAGGAAGGAAGAAGAAGGAGATTCATATACCTAGTTTGTAGTGGCAAGGATGACCAAGGGTTGTAAGGCACGGCAATGGAGGTTCATTAGTGTTAAGGCATAACAAGTAAAGGATTCAATGACTTTTGTAAAAATAAAGTATATAAGTTTTATCATCCTATAATGCTTCCTAGAACCTTGCAACTAAATAGGTGTCGCCCTATAAAATTTCTTGGAAAGTTGGTGAAAAAAAAATGTTATTTGTGTCTCTTTCTTATTGTAGCTTAATTGACACATACTCTTGCCATTATGAATGATATGCCGACAAAGGTCTTTCCATTGCCCATATTTATCTCCATTTTACCTTTCTAAAAAATGCCTTCCATCCTTTACGAGATTGTGTGTGCTTATAAGGAAATTCCATTCCCTCTTACAACTTTTGTTCTTCCACCATCAAAGCCTACATCTAGTTTTGGTTTGAAGCTTGTATTGGTTCAACTTTGGCAATATGATCTTGAATATATATACACATACAAATAGAAATGTGTTATAAGCTTATAAATAAATTTGCTACAAATTAAATGGTTGTAACAAATATATTTAAAAGATTATAACACATTTCTATATGTTTATATGCATCCATGATCAAATAGTCAACTTAAACCACCACAAGCATCCTACCAAAAACATATGCATACTTTGAAACAGAAAGAACAAAAATTGTACTAGGAAATGGAACTTCTTAAAAAACACACATTGCTTATGCATAGTAACTAACATTATTACTGTCATTCTAATCCTCATTATCTGTAGAATGTAGATTGACAAAAATGGAAAAATGAAAAGAAAATTGTTAGAGTCCAAATTTTGGGAACAATTTAGTAGGTAGATTTGAAAACACAAAACTTGACTTAAGATGTATATGAGGGCAAAAATATGGCTAAATTCCTTCAAGATATTCATAAACAAGCTGCCCAAGTGTGTTACCTGTCTCCTTTGAAGACTCAACACCACTTTCCTCACCAAGCCTCCTAGTACTATTCATACCAATAATTAAGATGTTGAATAACCAGGCATGTTAAATAAGATACCTAAGTGAGTTAATCCTCTCCTTTGAAGACTCAACATCAATGTCCTCACCAAGCCTCCTTCTACTATTCACACCAACAATTAAAACGTTCAATTACCAATCATGTTAAATTATAAACATTGATCAACCAAAATACATAAAGTAAAAAATCAACAACCTCAAAGCATACAGATGAATTGCAGATAAGGATAATACAATACATATTTGTTGCATCGTCTCCATCTACAAATACAAGCACCTCTACACAGTAGATGCTTCATTCTCTTGAAGTTTCCTTTGGTTCTTCTAGCACAAAGTATTAATCGGTGTTAGAGTCACCAGTCTTGTGTCTCTTCTTTCTAACCTACAAATCCTACATGTTAGCAATATAATCGAGAAAGTGATAAAATAAATAATGAAAACACCTATGATTTCTAAGCTTGTAGGTACCAAATTTTTTAACTAATTATGTGAAAAAAAAAATTTATTTTTATATTATTTAGTTTTTATAGTTCTTTTCAGAATAAAAACTATAAAAATAGATTTTGTAGAATTTATTCTACATATTTCCTATCTTAACTATCTCGATTGAATACATGGAACCTAGATTTTTATCAATTTTTTTACATTTCAACCATGATTCCCAAGAAAATATTATATCAAAAGGAAATGATTTGTAAAGTTCTAAAAATCACTTTATTCCTTTATCACTTATAGGCATAGACATCTCTTGTCTACAAAAATAGCCCTCAAAGTTATTTACCAACATAAAAACTTTGTCTTTAGAACAATACAATCCTAACAACAACATAATTTAAGCATTCATGTAAATCAATTTAATGACAACGTGAAGTTTAAGAGGTTACTTTTATTTACGCTTAGTTTCTAACGATAAATTATTCATAGATTGGTCTTATAATATGCATTCGAACTAAATCATTCATAAGAGAAGTTGATTAGAACATCTTAATTAGATGGAATAAAAAAAGATATATTTTAAAATATTCATTTTAAAAACATGAATCTTTATATATGTATGCATGAGCACAGGTGTGTTACCTCCTTGAACAATAAGTGTCATTAGTTGTTTACCCTTTTTTAACCAAGGTAGTAATTTTTTAAAATATTAAGCTTTTCTTAAGTCCTTCCTTTTGTCTTTGTTTTTTTTTTCTATTTAATTGTAAAATCTAAAAAATTTAAAGGTGATAAACATTTCAATTGATGATTGTTTGAGTGGTAATTTTGTAAAAAAAATATACAAAATTATTAAAAATAGATTTTAAGAGAAGTTAACAAAAAAACAATAGTTTAAGGTGTAGCCCTTTCTTCTCCATAATATTAGATCTACAAAATAACACCAATTATAGCTTTAGATATGCTACTAATACAAAAGAGATTCACTATGCCTATAGCCTTGCAAATAATTTTATCATCATTAGATCTCATTATAAACCAAATAACAAATACAAAATATTTCTATGTATGGGTGGAGAATGGACAAAAATGGATAATATATAAATCCTTACCATATGTGTTTTGTGACAAATAGGATCTTTGTGGACTGTACGGGAATTGCATAGGTTCTCAATCACAAGTCTTCGAGTGTTTAAAAGAATTCATGCCTAAGTCACCAGCAAAGTGGATCTTATTGGATTGGGCTCTAGGATACATGGTCCTTAAAATTGCAATTTGATTAACACATAAAATCGCATGAATCTATAACTCAAGGATGGGCTTTGATGTTGGATAAGAGATAAGACCTTTAGGAGATATAATCGTAATAGAATCACGATTTTAGTCGTAAAAACATATGATTATTTATCTCTAATGATCTTGAAATCCCTTATTCTTTTCTTCTTCATTGCAAAATCACCCTCATTCACTTGTAACTCATTTCATTCACAGGACCCTGACATCAAATGTTGCCACCGTCGATCTACTTTACAAATAGGTGCCTCTATTAAGGCTTGGTTCTTTATCGTTGTGAGGTTGCCGCATTCTGCTCTTCATATTTGTAGATTATTTGTAGATGGGAGACAGTTGAGCTATTGGAGTCTTAAGGCTCTTAGGGTTTTAATAAATTTAGGATTGTCAGAATAGGGCCAATGGCCCAACATTTTTTAAGGGCTTTTTCTTATAGTAACTCTTAATTTTAACATTTGGAGTTTGATTTTAAAGCTCATTAGATATAAACATTTGTTATTATTATTTTACACAAAATTAATAAATACAGTATGCTAAATTTTATATTAAATTTGAATTACCATTATATTGTAAATTAAAAACATATTTTATTATTTTTATAATATTTAAACTATATAAAAATATTTTAAATAATTTAAAATTTAATAAATAGTAATATTAGATGTAAATTAATAAAATTTCATATTAGTTGAAAATTTGTTTTAAAAATATTATTTTAACTTCAACAGATAATTTATGACGCAAGAACATGGATCCTCTCCAATTTAAAAGAACTAGAGATGTCTAGTTTACAAATACTATCATTTATATATAT
>JAMLFT010005676.1:0-17202 GCA_026544285.1 Pachyrhizus erosus
TTCTCTTTCGTCCTGTCGTGTTGGGTCATAGATCGCGCGGGGCGGGGGGGGGGGGGCGGGAGGGGGGGGGGGGGGGGGGGTGGTGGTGGGGGGGGGGTTGGCCGGGGGGGGGGGGGGGCGGTTTGCTTCTACTTTGCAGCTTGGATTCGTGTTCATTTCTGATGAATTCTTCATTTTCATTATGTTTTTTTGTTTTGATTCCGTTTCAGTTATCGTTTGTTACATGTTATTCTTGAATATGCATCATGTATCCTAATAGCTTGTATGGTTATTATGCAGCGCAATTATCGGTTCTTCTTCATGTTTGTCTTCTCAACTACGCTACTATGTATATATGTGTTTGCGTTTTGCTGGGTCTATATTGTAAGAATTATGGCGTCAGAGGAGACAACAATTTGGAAGGCAATGATAAAAACTCCAGCCTCCATTGTGTTGATAATTTACACCTTTATATCAATGTGGTTTGTAGGCGGCCTCACTGCCTTCCATTTGTATTTGATAAGTACCAATCAGGTAAGTACTGTTCTTTTTAATTCACACGGTCTAGCTTTTCAGACGTATGCAGCTTCATATTTGCTCCGTATTCTTGCAGACTACTTATGAAAACTTCAGATACCGATATGATCGGCGAGCCAACCCATATAATAAAGGAGTGTTGAATAATTTCAAAGAGATATTCTGCATCAGTATTCCCCAGTCAAAGAACAATTTCAGGGCAATGGTGCCAAAAGAACCAGCATTACCTACTCGATCGGTGGGTGGAGGATTTATGAACCAAAATATAGGAAAAGCTGGGGAGGACATAGAGATGGGAAGGAAAACAGTGTGGGACATGGGTGCTGGAATTGATGATTCTGAAGCTCAATTAAACAATGATCGTGTGACTGTAAAGGATGGTGAATTGTCTCCTGAAATTAGGACAACTGTAGATGAATCAGACCGTGCTGGAATGCATCCTAGGCGATCTAGCTGGGGAAGAAAAAGTGGAAGCTGGGAAATGTCCCCTGAAGTTCTGGCTTTGGCAGCCAGGGTGGGGGAACCAAACCGTGTTGGTGGAGGAAGCAGTAGTAGTTTGATACACGAGAACCGCCACATGTAGCCATTATGCTTCAGATAGCGTGGCCAAAGGGACTTGAAGATTTGATTTTACGGTTATGATAAAAAAAATTACACTATTCATGTGGTAATTCTACAGCAAAATTATGTGCAAAATGAGAGTTTTAGGCATTTGCAAGGTGTTTGTAAGTGTTTCTTAGGCATTCTGTTTCTAAGAAGAAATTGTTTGGTGTTCTGAGAGTGAGCTTTGCTTGATATGTTGTATTATGCAATTAATTAGCCTTTGCACCTGTGGAAGTTGCTGCAGCAATCTCTCTGTGGCTGAATGCCAGTGACATGGGAGTATTGGGATGATGGATCAAACGGAATTGTTCTTGGTAACTTACCTCTCATGCTTGAATTAAATGTAGTTGGTGTGTTGGGCTGAGAAACTTGTTGAGATGGATTTGCCATGACAAAAATCTTTGCTCTCTTTACCACTGTAGTGTTATGTGCATTCTACTTTTAAGTAGGAACGTTGCTTGTCATGTATAATCTCAAAATGTTTGTGTTACAAGTACAACCCACCACCTAAAAACAGTTTTTATTATTCTTTTTAACTAACTATCTATCATAAAGGATATCTCACTATTTAAGTTTAAATTTGAATTAGTTGTTGGAAAGGGATTGTGTAAAATACTGAATATGTAGATTACAGATTTTTTTAAATTGAACAATGGAAAACCACTTTGTGAGGATTAAGTTGTTTCAGAAGCCATTGAACAATTTTCAATTTTTCTTTTATAGATAGGTGTTAACTTCTATCTACCATGCTAAATGAATTCAAGTATCAACCATTGCAATGAAAAAACATTTAAAACGAGGACAGAGAAGGAATTTGAAGATTAAAAGGAACGTAATATCGTTAGGAAAAACTAAAACCGACATTAGCCCCAACAAACTTGTGCCTACCATTGGCATGTGTACTAAATTTGTAAAGTTATGATTATTAAAAGAAAGGTTAATTAGCTTTTGGTCTATATAATTATAGTATTTTTTTATAATTTTTATAATTTAAAACATTTTATTTCGATTCTTATTAATGTTATTTTTTAATTTTAGTTGGTATGTAAAATTATTTAACATTGAATATAATGTTAAATAATTTTAAATAGAAAAATAAAGAAGATTAAAATATTATAATTATAAGGATAAAAATAAAACATTTTAAATAACAAAAATTAAAAGAAAAAGCTATTACAAATATAGGAGAAAAAGTAATTAAACCTTACAAGAAATTGTTGGTAATAATGTTAGAAGTTTGATTTCCGACAATTTTATCTATCTACATCACTGCTTGAAGTTGAATACTCACTTTTTATGTGCCAAAAAAATAAAGAACTATTATAAGATTATCACACGATGCATTGATAGCAGTGGATAGTATATTTAGTTTTCAAAAGCAATAATCTGAAAAATCATGTGTGTATCTTCTATGTTAATATAATACTGTTAGTATTCCTAGTCATTAAAATGTCAAACTCATTTGACCCATAAAAAAATGACAAATATGTTATAAATGAAAAATAAATTGTTTTAGAATAATGCTGCTTAGGGATGCAGTGGCTCGTGAATTGTTGGACTCATCTGTCACATATTATCGGGGTTGTCAATATAGCCAAAGGTTGAAATAGTTAACAAAGATTAAACGCAAATCATACCAAAATAAAAAGTGAGCTTTGATTCTCGTTATTGACATAAAGATTTTGTTGGAAAAAAATGTGTAATCATTGAGTTTGGAGACCTATCTATCTTAATCTTAATAAGTTTTCTTGACTCAATTAATCTAAATATTTTATTTTTTATAAAAATATAAATGTTGTCATGACTATGGCTAATAAGCTGATCTTTAAGGCAATACTCAATTGGGATGGGAGAAAAGTGATTCGAATTTCGATTGAAATTTCAATGTGACTATCAAAATGGCACATGCTATGTTCGAATCTTGTCATGCATAAAATTTTAAGAATTATTTTATTTATATAATAGTTTTATAACATTTTGATATTCTTTTATCACAATCTATTTTATTGTATATTTTTTTATCTTTCCTTTTTCTACAAAATATTATAAAAAATAAAATATAACTGTTTTTTTCGCTTTGTTTTGGTGAAGATGATTTAAAGGGAGAGGACAAAAATTGAAATGATCGAAGATGTTGGTGAAACTGATTGAATGTGAAAATAAATTTGATTTGTACGAGTCCCACAAATTTGCTTTTTTCTTCATATAATGAGCTCAACATGTGAGCAATGGTGAGAAGAGCAGATAATGACCGTTCTACCCTTGATTTATCTATTGTTTGTCACAAAACTCATCTTAAAATCACAAGTTTGTAATAGTGAATAATCGATTATTGGATTTAGATAATTGATTATTGGATTTGGACAATTGATTATTGGATTTGGACAATTGATTATTGGATTTGGATAATTGATTGTGGCTTACATTTATAACATTTGGTGAGTTGAATTAATCAATAATTAAAATTCAATAATCAATTAATTTGTGCAAAATTAACATGCCTCCACTATAATTGATTGTTTGTATTTTATAGTTGATTAGATGCATCAAATTTAATTGATTATGTAAGTTTTAATCAATTAAATTTTATTAGATAACATGCAAATGTTAAGGATATAAGAGTATTGTTACAATTCAATTCTCTCTTTTTCATTAATTAAATAACTTTATTTCCATTATAATTTACACATATTTCTCTTACAGTTTGATTGTTATGCAAGAAATGGCGAGCAGAAAAGTGAGGGAGTGAGGAAGTGCGAAGAAAGCTGTCAACTTCCCTTGATATGATAGTGACGAAACAAAAAAAAAAAAAAATCCAAAAATAGAGTGGATCCCATGTCAAAAAATTTCCTAGCATAAACAAAAAAATCCGTAAAATTGAACAGTACCACAAAAAACAGGCTTTTCATGTATATATAAAACTGATTATATATAATATATAAATATAATCAATTATATATATAAAAAATCAATTGTGTTAAAACATATATAATCGATTATAATAATAAAAATATTTAATAACAATAATAATAAATAAAAATAAATGATAATGATTATTATAATAACAATAATGATAATAATAAAAATATAATTAAAAAATATTTTATTTGATATTAATTTTTATTTTTATTTATTAAATAATTTTAATTTAAATATAACTTCTTCTTTTTTCTTTTCTGACCTATTTATTTTTTCTCTTTCTCTCTTCTCACCCAACCAAATACAGTATTAAATTAAATAATTTAACATCTCATTTTATTTTCATTCTATTTTATTATTTTTTCTTATAATCAAACAGAAGGTAAATTTGGGAGATATTATCGATTCAATTAATTTACAGATATTTATTTCATATGTGCCAGAACTAGAAGTATCTATCTCACTCTGCTTTTGAAAAATCCGAAAACTGTAGTGAATAAAATAAAATACAGTAATCTATACTAGTAATAATAACATTAAACTTTAAAACAAAATATTAAACAAAACAAATGGAAAAATGTCAAATCAAAACTAAGCTGCAGTATGCAGAGCAGAGTCATGATGATAGCTAATTCTACTTGCACCGATTCTTGTGTACAGAAAAATAGTTAAAATAATTGAATCTTTCTTTAACCAGCTTTGGCAACAAACAGACACCGTCGGTTGCTATTGAGAGAAGAGGCTTCTTGTTTGCTTTCGGCGGAGGCTACGTATACTCAATATTACTTCAGTCAGTATTCCCACTGGAGTTCCACACCGCCCAAAACTAAGACAATATTATTGTTTATAAAGAGATGCACAACCACGGTGGTTGTCCCTTCGGGGACATCCGATAAAATTGGAACGATACAGAGAAGATTAGCATGGCCCCTGCGCAAGGATGACACGCACAAATCGAGAAATGGTCCAAATTTTTTTTGCAATTTCTCCGTTTAGATGATGATGCTTTAAATTTTTTTTATTTTTTGGACATTTTTGAAACTGGGGAGTATTCTTTTTACATTGCAAACGAGTATGCTTTCACCTTCGTTCTTTTTCATTTTGCAGAATTAAATTCTCTGTTTAATACATATCTGTATGTATTGATAAGGAAAGTGAAGAGGAGAATAATCATGGAGCTATAAGGCTACTGATAATAATAAAGGTACCTTGTTCTTACGCCACTCATTGTTGTGTCTCAAAACATATAAACAGATACAAAGTATCAGGATCTTTCTCTGTTGTGCTTTGAAGAAAGAACTGTCTTCTTTAGTATAAAATGAGAAATGTTTCTTGATTGCTTCTAGTGGAAACTGACCATAATGTGTTTATGCTTGGCGTTACTTAGTTGGTCAAGCACTTTAGGTGCTAGAGAATATTTATTTTGTTGTGCATGCTTTGTTAAAGAATGTACTGTTTGTTTAATTGCTAAAATGAATTTCTAGGGTTTTCATTGGTTGTTAAAATGAACTTCGTTGTTATTCTATATAACCCTAAACATATATAATGTGTTTTTTGTTTCTTCTTTTTAAATCACAATACTAACTTAAACCAAGTTTTTGAGGACTTCTCAATGTGTTTCACCTCTAATTATACAATCTTTTATTTTCATCAGTTGACAGCAGCGAGAAACAAAGCCCTTTTGTCTTTGATATTGTTGTTATTTGGTTATTATTGTCGGATATATATTGGTTTTAATTTCTACAATTAATTGTTAGTAAACATTATTAGCAACATTTGCTGGTAGTCTATCAGATGAAGCTCTGAGTTGATACATAGCTTAAACTTAGGTATTATTCATTTTGCCATTAATTATCTGTGTAGACTTTTATTTGATTGCACTGATTTGTTGTTACTGATTCTGTGCCAAACCTGTGCAATGTTATGGTAACAATCTGAAGTTTGGGATATCTTAATTTTGACTGAGAAATCTTTGGTCATGGATTTTGTCCGAATTGCTTGGGATCTGGAAGTGTTGCCTAAGGTGAAAATTTCTCTTCATATGGTGTTTGCTGTAGAGAAGCAAGTGGATTTTCTATAGTTCTTGTTCTTCTTCCATCTTTGTGTTGTGTTCTTTGCATGTATTGATGAAGTAGAAGTGCTCTACATGCTTTGTTACACTTTTAATTTTATAACTAATTGCATCTCGTTTGATAGGGGATGATTTCATTCCTGAAAGTGTCCTATAATGTGTCAGATCATATCCCCTTTATCTCTCTGCTATTGGCACTTCTGTTCTGTTGTAAGATATATATACATTAAAAGCATTTAATCTTATTATTTTATCATTTAAATTAAGAATATTTTCCAAACTTCAATGTATAAAAACAATATTTTCCAAAATTTAATGTGTATATATTTTTTTAAACGCCAACCAATTGTCTTGATACCTTAAATTCTGCCAGGAGATTGAACATACGGAAACGTGATTTATATTTACTTTTTTAATTAAATATAAATAAGTATACAAAATATGGATAAAAGAAAGATCTAAGCAAGAGGGAGTTCCAATTTTTTGAAATTTTTTTTAGCATTTTCTTCTGTTTTTATTTTTCTCGTACAAAATTCAAAATAAAAAATTAAGAAGGTCGAGAGAATCGTAAAGAAAAAATATAAGTAGTAAATTAAATGAAGCACAAATAATATGTCAAGGCAAAGCAAGTTAGAGAGGATATGGATCAGAAGGTCTTACGAGGCTACAGATAGGTGGTTCGTTCAATGTACCCATTCATCGTTCCTAAAACATAATTTAAGAAGAAAAACTAAAAACTAATTAATAACAAAACAGTACATCGAAATATCTGTATCCTCTCTATCGTTCTGGTTGAGATGCATGGTGTTTGGCTTTCATAAAGGGCAGCGCAGGATTTGTGTACTGTGATTCAGTTAATAATGGCAATGCGATTTTTTCTCTATTGTCCCACATCATCTAAATTTGTTTCATGAACTGTGTTTATATAACAGCAGGGGGACTTGCAGACTGTCCCTTCGGGGACATCTGATAAAATTGGAACGATACAGAGAAGATTAGCATGGCCCCTGCGCAAGGATGACACGCACAAATCGAGAAATGGTCCAAATTTTTTTTCAGTTTCTCCAATTAGGTTTGTTTCCTTTTTTAGTAGTTTTATTCGCTGCTTTTTCCTATGGTTATGGCCTCTGTTTACGGCATTTTTATGCTTGCTACTGAAGTGAGCACACTGCACAGCATTTTGCAAATTGCAATCCCCACACTCCACCGTGCAAATTCTGAATGATAAGAACAAACCCAGCACGTCCTTTTCACAAACACCTCGCCAACCAAGCACTAGTGTTGGTAATCAAAGACCTTCCCTTCGATGCTCACCCACTACCACCCTCATCCTCACCCCCTCCATGGTCAAATGACGCCGTCACGGAGGTACTCCGCTCCATATCCCGCTACACCCTCCAATCCCCTCGCTCCATCGGCCGTCAGAGAAATCTTCGCCACCGCACCCCATTGCGGCAGCGCAACCTCAACCTCGAATACCACAAGCTCCGCAATAACATCCTCCTCCTGGGCCCCGCGGCCCACCGAGACCCCCTGAAGACCCACCTCGGCCCACTCAAAGCCCTTGAGTTCTTCCGCTGGGTCGAGGCCCGCTTTGCCTTCTCCCACTCCGAAACCACGTGCCGCGAACTCGCCTGCGTCCTCGCCCGCGCCAATACAATCAAACCCCTCTGGAACTTCCTCAAACACTGCACTCACGTGACAACCGCCACGGTCACGTGCGTCATTAAACTCCTCGGCGAAGAAGGCCTCGCCGATGAAGCGTTGCTCACCTTCTACCGGATGAAGCAGTTCTGCTGCAAACCCGACACCCACTCTTACAACGCGCTAATCCACGCGCTCTGCCGCGTGGGGAACTTCACCAAAGCTCGCTTCCTTCTCCAACAAATGGAGCTTCCCGGTTTCCAGTGCCCGCCGGACACCTTCACTTACACGATCCTTATAAGCTCTTATTGCCGCCACGGAATGCTCACCGGTTGCCGGAAGGCCACGCGCCGGCGAATTTACGAGGCTGGGCGTCTCTTCCGGTTAATGCTTTTCAGGAAACTGGTTCCTGATGTTGTGACTTACAATGCCCTAATTGACGGGTGCTGTAAGACGTGGCGCGTGGAGAGGGCGTTGAAGTTGTTTGATGACATGAAAACAAGGGGCGTTGTTCCGAACCGTGTTACTTATGGGTGCTTCATTAGGTACTTTAGTGCAGTGAATGAGATTGATAAGGGTGTTGAGATGCTGAGGGATATGCAAAGGTTGGGGCATGGGGTTGCAAGTTCGAGTTCCTATACGCCCATCATTCACGCTCTTTGCGAAGCTGGGAGGGTTGTTGAGGCTTGGGGGTTTCTTGTTGAGTTGGTCGAGGGAGGGTCCGTGCCCAGAGAGTATACTTATAGATTGGTTTGTGATGCACTTTGTTCGAGGGGGAAGGGTGGGTTGTTGGAGGATGATGATGGGGTACACAAGAGAATTAAGGATGGCATATGGAGTAGGTACAGGCAAATGATGAAAGTGAAACCTGTTGTGGGTCGCAAGGGCTATCCCGAGATGGAGGAACGAGTTTGAGTTTGAATGCTCTACTCTAATGTTGAGTTAAATTTCAATTTCATATTGAATTTGGCTAGCAGCTGCTAGTGAAGTCTGCCAGGACCAGGAGTGTGGTTTTCTTGGAATGATAATTATTGTGCTAGTGGGGGATCTTGATTCTTAAGATGCAGGTATTCCACATCACATGGTACTGCTGTTTTGCTTCCAATTTATAAATTACTCTATTCCGAATAACATGTTAATGATTTCAACGTCTTGCATATATATAGAATATCAATCATATTTTCTTCGTGTAGCACATAAAATCAGTTTCCTTTGCCCTGGAAGAGTAACACCTTGCTTAGACACTAGTTGATATATAAATAATTTTTTTGCTTATAGCACTGTTAGTGAAATGGCCGGTGATGGTAACCCAGAAACTAAAACATCAATTTGACATCTTCATTTGATTGATGTGTTAGGTTTAAGCTGATATGTTTCGAGTACAATGTTGGAACTGGGTATTGATTGGACTATTGTGGTGTTGCTTTTCATCTGATACTGTCTTACTGAAAATATTTCAAAGCTTTACTTGCTTTGGACAAAAGGGATCAAAGTTTTCAACATTTAAAAAAAAACTGTAGAGAATCTTTACTGTTATATCTTTTTTTTACATAAAGCATACAATATTAAAACAAAACATGTGGTACAGGCAATACAGGTTACAAGCTATTAGATCTTTAACTTCACCATCTGCAGTCTTATTTGAACTGCAGATGATCCGGATCCCGTACATATAGATTACCTAGTTTTAGATGCTTTTCATAGTTTCTTCCCTTCCTAGAAGGCTAAAATTATACTGGGAAAAATCACAAGCACTGCATTTTTGGGATGTTTAAGGAAAGAAAGTTGCTTGAGATGTGTTAAATTCTCAGAATAAAAATAAACTTAAATTACTGATTTTTAGGCGTTATTTTAAGTCCATGGCATAGAATTTGATGTAATATTGGATTATGTTACTGTATACATAAGCTGTAAGCATAATTAAAATGGATCAAAACATTATACGTTTTGAACTACTGTGCTCTTTCCTCTCTAATCTTAGGCAAGCATAAAGAATAGATGGTAGTTCTAAAGAAATTATCGAGGCAGCAATTTTCTGATGGTCTCTCCAAATTGATTGTTACTACCCTTTGAGCCTCTGCATTGTATGATGTACCTTCTTTTCTCCCTGTGACCTGTGAGATGTCGAGTCTTGATGTACTTACTGTTCAACTTTCATTTTGTGATTTATTTGTTATACTTTATAAAGAATAGAAAAATGTTAGTTGCACTGATATTTGAAATATGTTACAGTATATTTTCATTTGATGACTATGAGGATGCTTATTCATTGCTTTGATAAATTTCTTGCAGATATTTTTTCTTCTCGGAAGGTTCATATTTGTACCAGATGTGAGTTCACCGGTGCTAACAATTTTCTTATTGTTGCTCCTGTCGCAGTTTTCTGTGTCTTCGTCGCCAGAAAACTGATGGATGATTTTTCTGATCACCGGGGGATATCATAATGGCTGTTGCTGTTGTGTTCACAGTTTATGTGAGTCTTTTTCTCTCATCTATAAGATTTTTCTTTCTCCGTATGTTGTTCAACTGTGTTGGTAATCTTCTATATTAGAATCATAAGAAGCATTGCTCTATATTCAACCTCTCAAACTTGATTTAAGTGAACTGTTTGCATTGCTCTATAGTCAACCTCTCACACTTGATTGAAGTGAACTGATTTGGTTGACTTGTCAGTTGTCACTGAAATACAGCCTGCAATGCTGCCCTCTTTTGCGGCGCTGGATTAGTAACATAACCATTATTTTTTTTTTCACAGTTGAATAATATACGTGTTACTTTAAAAATACCAGATGACATTTGTTTCAACTTTATACATGTCTTGAATGAAATGGCATGTTTACTCATGCATTTTGAATTTCTAATTTATCTTATGCATTTGAAAGAGGATGAATCTGGATTATGAAGCATTTTCATATTTGCTAGCTGTTGCTAATTTATGAATGTGCAAGCATGTTAATATAGTAGAAAGCTAGGAAGTACAAACACCTTTGATGAAGGCCCACACGTGTCTGACACTGATACTCGGCAGACACACGGTGGACACGTTTTTGCTGACTAGATTTTTTTTAGGGGCTTGGACAATCTGCAGACACAATAGAGAGATATCTCGAACATAGTCCAAATAGTTGGACATGCAGTTTGCCCCTTTTGCATGACACTGTTTGTTCGTGTTTTTGAATAGTCTGATATCATTTGATTTGATCTCATGTCAATGTCATTGATTATTTCTATTATATTTTCATGAATGTCATTGATTATTTCTATTATATTTTCATGAACGATCTTTTTGTATATTTTTGATTTGCTAACATGTTCTATTTTTTGTGTTTCTTTTTTTTTTTCTCTAGTATTTCTATTATAAGAATAATACATAAGTTATATAAACGTATGTGTATAAAAGAAATACGTAAATTATAAGTTTTTTCTCAATAATCAATATTTCTTATGTAATTACTAGAAAACGTGAAAAATTTGTTACATTAAGGAAAAAGATAATTAGAATATGATTTTGTCGATATAAATATACTAATGTTAATTATCAATTAAATTTTTGTCATCTTGATCATATTATATATATATATATATCATGTCCTCATGTCTTATATTTTAGATTTAGCTGTGTCTCCATGTTCGAGTCGTGTCCTATGTCACGCCGAGTCCTTGCTTCCAAGGTAGAAAGGAATTGACTTATAATTAGTGAGTATTTACCTTTTCAGCTTGCTACTTAATATCAAGGGAATATTTCATTGCTTGTTCTGTTCTGTTAGTGTGGTCTAACCCTACGTAAGTTGTTGCAGCTTGGTGAGTATAGTCAAGATTGTTTTTCCAGTTTCAAGGTTAACATAGTCTGGTTTCCTAATGTTTGTAGGCATGTCCAATGTTTAGAGACAGAAGGAATTTGCATGATTGGCAGATCCACAGTTGCAATGGCACTGCCCAGGATTTGATTTAAAGATGGCCATTGAATTGGCATCCATTTATCTTCTAGAAGAGCCACATCACCAGCCTGATGCTAACACACTAGCACTAGATTACTTGTCATCCAAGCAGCATGCCCCTTAAGGATCCATGAGGAAGCAAATATGTTGAGATATTGAACTTTTAATTCTCTTGTAACTACATGCTCCATAGTATCAAAGATAATGTGTTGTGACTACATGCTTCAAGAATATAAGGAAGAAAGGATACCCCTTAATCCAGAAAAGAAGGAACCGGTATCCGAAAAAGGAATAGGAACAGTGAAGACTCCAGAAGATAATTTGTTGAAGATTTAAAATGTAGCTAAATAGAATTGGTTGGCCAGCTGTTTTTGTTGGTTTAAGCACTTGTGATTTGTGAACCAGAGACTCGCCTTTACATGCTTTGAGCTGAGTTCAGTTTTTATGGTTACTGCATTAAATGACGATGTATTATTGATACCTTTATTTAATATTGCTGGAAGCTAACGCAAATTTTTTATTTTAACAGAAAATATATAGCAAATATATTGGATTGCTGCACTTTACTTTCGTGTAAAATGTATGAAAGTGTAAGCTGAAGGCTATTTCCGGCAAGGTCTCTATATCCGCCCAGTTGTAAAATCCTAACATTGTTCAACTTTTATTATTCTTTTAAAAACAAAACATAAATACTGCCTCTTATACAACTTCGACTAAATTAAAAATGAAAATAAAAAGCTCGGGTAAATTTGTCTCATTTTACTTCAGTTAATACCTTTTTCAAATCTGATAAAACCTTATTTTAGAAATTTTGAAAAATTTTGATGAATACATATCACTAGGTTTCGTAGAAATGTATTTTCTTCATCCAAAACAAGAATTTTTAATTTTTAGAATTTTACTTTTTATACTGTCATATATAACTAATCATGAGTAAAAATTAATTTTTGCCATAGTTTCGATTCTCTTGTTAATTGTCATTGAAAAACATAGAAAGAAAAAATTGTCTTATTTAAAATTTAAGTAAAAATTTGAGATTATAAGAAATCAAACACAGTTTGAAAATGTATATTTTATTTGTAATATTATTTTTAATTATTACAATAATTTTATATCATTTTTGCATAATTCATCATTAATAGTCTCATTTCACTACAAAATTCATTCTGGTTGATCAATGTTCCTCATCAACATGATCGAAACTCTAATCTGAAGTCTTAATTTATGATTTAAAATTCCTAAATATTTATTTTCATTTAAAAATTCTGTTGTAATTCAATTAGTTTGCATTTTACAATCTTCATTAACTTAGATAATGACGTTTGAAATGAGATATTCAGTTTCAACACTTAGAATCATAGATAAGATAAAATCACTAACAATTTCAACATCAAGAGTTAGACCTAAAAATTTTCTTTCCTCAAAGAAGTTGAAATTATTTATATTTTGAAGTAAGTTTGAATATGTAAACTCAAACAATGAAAGTAATAAATTTTCAAAATCCGTAATGAGCAAGTCTTCAATAATTTTGATATTGCTTTCCCCAAATTCATTAGATTTCTTAATTCCATTTCTTATCCAAGAATCTAATGTGCAAAATTTTGGATTTAATGTATTTGTTCTTTTGACATTGTAGTTCCCAACCTCATGTTAACTGTCAATTTCAAAACTTTGCAATTGTTTCACAAGGGTGATGAATTTATTGTAGCTGGCATTGTATCATGTCTAGAATCCTTTCTTATAATAGGCAATATTTGTTTGAAGTCTCCCCCCTCCCTAAACACCACTGTTTTTTTTTCCTCCAAATGTTTTATTCAAGTTTTCTTCATTTTGCAATATCATAATATCTCTTAGAGTTTGGTCAACAACTTCAAAACACATAGTGTTTAACATATGAGCTTAATCCCAAATTATTAATTTTGCATTCAACAATAATTTAACTCTAAGACTTCTTTGTTGATGAGCTCTAAGGTTCGAATGAAGTTAGACTCCAAGGATCTTCATCTTCACATATGAAATCTTCAAGAACAAGCAATTGAATAGGGAAAAGAATTGATTTCCACCACTTGAGCCTAAGCTTCAAGATAAGGAAAGAGAGAATCTGTCACAAAGCTTGTATGCTTTAATAAAGAATCTAAAAGAAGTCACTAACTAGAAATTAGAGAGAGAATTCTAAAAACTCACAATGAGATTTCATTAAAAAATGATTCAAAGGTTCCCACTAATGTTGATTTGCTAGCTTATATAGGTAACCAATCTAACTAAAGGCACCTAACAAGCTTAGTATGAGCCACATCACAAGCAAAGACCTCGAGTTGGGCTTACAAGAGGAATAATACCCAAACTGAATATACACAAGTCCAAGTCCTAAAACTAATGGGCCAAAATACAAGCTCAAACAAAAATACAACTCAAAAAAAGAAGTCCTAAACTACTTGGACCAAAATACAAGGCCCAAAACTACAAATGATCAAATTGGAATTGTAGCCCAAGGATGGTCGAAAGTCAAGCCCAAGAGACTTAGATTCACAAAAATCCATCAAGAGTTTGATATTTTCTTCAAGTCTTCTCTTCCTTGCTCTAGTAAGAAGTCTTTGAAGCTTCCAAACATCCATAGTCTCTTCTTCCTAAGATAGACCTCTATAACTTGTTTTATATTGCAAGTAGAATATTCATTTATAATTAATGGGACATAGAACAATGAATGAGCAGTCTTACCTCTTGAAAGAAGTAAAGATACAATACTACTAGAAGCTACATTTAAAATAATAATATATTTTGATCATATACATGCAGATAATGTTTTCCAAACATGTGTTTTTCCAGTTCCACCATATCCATAGAAGAAGAAAAAACCACCAGAATTGGACATAGCGACTGCCATAATTTGGTCATAGACAATCCTTTGTTTTTGTGTTAATGAACTCAAAAGAGACAAATAATTCTTGTTTTCTCTTCTTTATCATAATTCAATTTATCAACCAATAATTTGTTATGATAATCACGATCGTTATTGTAACATAAAGAAGACATTAAATCAAAATCCTTAAGAGATATGTTATTCATTAAAAGCAATTTGTCCAATTCGATCGAACATAAATTCTTCATTTCTTCTTCAGGTATTGGAAGATTTGTATATGATATTAGCATTTATCAAATTATAAATATAAAACAGAAATAATAAAAAGAACTTAAATATGAAATAAAGTATAAAGGCCAAATATGCAATATAATTTGATCAATGAATAATACTTGAAATATTTAATGTATTCCTTATTTCATAAAGTATTTCATTAGTTAACAACTTTCATGTGGTATTCCATACAGATAAGGGTCTTGACATTAAGTTCATTACCAACAAAATAACAAAAAACCTTCTTGGTGTCTAAACACAATTTCACTTGCCTCTTCAATTACATTTATGAATTCTCTATCATCATTTAATAATCCAAGTGCATATTGAAAGTCTTATATGTTATTCCATTAAATGTTCTAATACTTTGGAAGGATATGCATCTTTTTTAGCACTCAGTAAAATTCTCATGTAAAACAACTCTACAATGCCTAGGGGAACATAATGTAGTCTACCAATACACAATCCTTGTTTCCTTGGTCATCACTCCCTAACATCCTTGTCATAAACAAATTTACTAGAAAAATCAACATACACAAACTCTTGTCCTTCGTCATATTGTTTGTTTGCCTCAAACCAAGCCAATAACATAACTTTAAGGTCTTCTTTTCTTTGCAAGACTAATTTAATGTAAATTGAAGGTCATCTATGATGAATGTCAAATTATAAAATCCTCCAAACAACTTCACAAAGAGCCAAATACCTATAATCATAATATTGCTTGATTTCATCTACTTGACTTTCTTGTTTGGATATTTTTTTAAATCTCAATTGTAGCTCTGTTTGGTCCTTTGTTAACATATTTAAACAAATATTTTACAGAGTTGGTTTTGTTGCAATACTTCATGTTTACATGAGCTTAATATCTCATTTAAAGATGAGGATTATAAGGAACAACAAATCTACTATCTAATTTCACTCCTTTCTTTTAAACAAATAATTCACTTTCACACCTTTTATAATTGGGATATCCATCTTCATCAATAATTGTGGAACAACGAAAAGATTTTGGATAAAATTTGGAACTCTTTCTATTTTGCAAGCATGAGAATTTCAAGTTTGATGGACCATCTAACCCATGTATAATGAATTTTAATACAATTGTTGATAATTTTGGATATAAGATGGGATTAGGAAGTTCTGCATATATAAATATGTTAATATATGTTCCTATTCTCATTGGTTTTTAACATTCAGTCACAATAAAATACGAGCATAAGAAAATCCTCTCTTTTGAAACTCAATTATATATGTTTCTTTAAGAATAAAAGGTAATATAAAAAAGTTATCTATATCTTTAATACAAAAAATAAAATTCATAATTAAAAATAATTATTGTAAATATTTCACCTGCAACAATAGGTCCAAAAATTTTTTCTTTTTAAAATCTGTAATCAAACTATCAAACTTAATTTTAAATACTCCACAAACAATGATTAATTTATCACTTGTTAAACTCCTTAAACTCACAAAATCTTTAATTTCTCTCTGATTTGCATTACATGTTATGGTGATGAACAAATTTGGATAACCAAAACCTTTACAAATTGCCATTACATCTTGACAATTGTTAAACATATACCTCATGACACCTATGAAAGAAGTTGGTAATACAACATACTTTCCTATAGAAGTTGAATTAGTTTCTCCTCTAACTATAACTTGGAGTCTAGAAAAAAAAAATCAAATTTAATAGTCTTCTAATTCATACTATGAAATTTAATCTTTGAGATTCCACCATTGTGTAATAATCTATAATAAATTGTTGAAACAATCAATTAGACTTAACAATGTTATCATACTCTACGCGCCTATTTTAAATTCTAAAGGTAATAAAATTTCTCATTGAGATCTTTTTTCTTTATGATTTTTCCCATTAACACTATTGTCATTGATAAGAATGTTGCCAATAAATTTGTTTTCCTAATATGGAAATAACAATGGCTACCAAAGAGGTATGAAACGTGGATGTATCTGAAAACTTTTTATGAGTTGCTTATTTCTTTTTTGGACAACAATGTCTTTTTCCCCATCCAAATTTTCAAAGTCTCCAACTATCAATGCTGCAATTTCATTAGAAGTTGGTAAATTATGGATTCTTGTATCTTTACATCAATTTCTGATTAAATAGATTTGCAGTTCTATCCTCACATAATCGTGAATCTTCCTAAAGAATTTTGCTAATTGATTGTGCTCACTTATCATTTATGTTAAGTCCTTAACCAATGGCTCATTTATTCCTCCACTATTTATAAAGTCTTTACTTAATTTGTATTATAAAAAAATAAGTAATAAATATAAGTAATTATATTAATATACATAATTATATATATAATTTTTAATTATACAATTATAATTATAATTGATAAATTAAATAT
>JAMLFT010005677.1:0-17200 GCA_026544285.1 Pachyrhizus erosus
AATACTTAAAAAAATAAAAAAAATATTTATATAATTTCAGAAAATTTTAAAATTGATTAGTATAATTTATTCTATAAATTATTATTTTTCATACCACATGTTATTCATAAAAAAAAATTATGGACCAAAAGTCACGTAATAATTTAAAGAAAAATGCTAATCAAAGACACTGATTAAAAAATTAAAATACGTAAAATTATACCTTTTTATAATTTTAAATTATGTTATTATATGATTTTCAATAAAATTATATAATAGCAAGATCGATAACCCATAATTTAATTAAGCCCAAAAGAGATCTTGAAAACTATCTCACATATATGCAGATAAAATGGCTATTTTCTTTATTAAAAATCAGATAAAAGATCATAGTATTAAATTATTAAATTATTTATAGGGTTAGTTTCGGTAGGGGCTACCATTGAAGTATTGAATAACAGTACAAGTGAGAGCGAAGCAAATGACAAGTAGTAGGAAGACAAGTGATATCTTCTGCAGGTAGGACCAACAATTCCTCTCTTCTTTTGTTCTTTTCTTTCGGTTTTTCCAAATTCAGAATAAGATTGCGTGCCTCAGTTATCTCCATCATCGTCATCATCATGGCATTGGGAAGAGGAATATACGTTGCTCACACCGTGGCTTTCAGATCAGAGCTTCAACCCATGGCACCCGACCGCATTGGTTCTTCCACTGCTTCTCGCCAAAGGGACCTCGTTTTTATCGTCAACCCTCTAGGTCTGTTGAAAACACAAAAAAATTACTTTTTTTTTTCTTTTTCTTGTTTTTGTCTTGAATTAAATTCTGGGGTGTTGGAATTTTTGCCATCCATTATGAAAATGTTCTTTTAGCTAGAAAAGTAGAATTACCCATTATTTCTTTTAGCCAGAAAAGTTTAATATTTTGGAAAAATTGGACTAAAATTAGCAGTCAAATTAGTAGTTAGTTTAGTAGTGCTTGAATCAACTTATACGAAATTGTTCCAATTTAATAAGTGATTTTGAATTCAAGTAATAGATATGTAGCTGGATTATATGATGGGCTCCAATATGATTGTTTTATGTGAAGGATATCTGTGATTTGTAAAAAAAATAAATCAACATTTAGTTTGAAAAGAGAAATCTTTACAGAGGGACGCACGTTTCTCCAAGATTTGTATAACTTTAAACAAGTTAGTTGGTGATTTCAGTGACTATGTGAAGTGGTGTCTACTTAAAAATTTGGCAAAATTTTGAAATAAGAAATTTGGGTTGCAGGTGCTAATGGGAAGACAGGTAAAGAATGGAGGAAGCTAGTTCCATATCTACGGTCTCGCCTTGGTAAAGAGTGCAATGTGAGCGAGTCTTGTTGCTGCTGTGTTATGAGTGTTTGTCTAGTTTTTGAGATGAACTCTACTAATTCATTTGCTTTGGGTGTTGTGTTTATTTGCAAGTTCCTTGTGTTTTTGTTTTTGGTAGATATGCGAATCCATAACGTCAGGTCCTTGTCATGCTATTGACATAACGAGAGAGGTTAGTTTGGAGTGTTTGAGATAAGTTGGTTTTATCTCAATTGCTTCCAATGAGTTGCTAAATTATTGTCCTCGTGCTATGTAGGCTATAAGGGAGGGGGCTGATGCTGTCATTGCTGTTGGAGGTGATGGAACTCTTCATGAGGTGAAAACTGCTTGTTTTTTTTAATTTTATTTTTATTTTTGGGAGGAATGATGTTATTTGATGGCCTATTGCCAACTATATTGCTACACAAAGTTCCCAAGGGAAATTCTGGAGTAGCCTCTACCTTATTGGAAACGGTTCAACCAAGCTTACCTTTTTATTATGCTAGTTATAAAGAGAAATGCTAGTAGTATACTTTCCAACGCATTCTTTATTTGTTGAAACTCATACTAGGTTCAGTAAACAGTAAAACCCATTAAATAAGTAGTGAGATTTTATAGGGACTCACATGAATTTTAATCAACACTAAAAAGTGTGTGATATAGAGTGTGCCAGAAGGTGTGTTGCTAGCATTTTCCTTGTTATACAATACATTCATTTGGTATCTAGTAAAGTTGATGAGTCTCAACATTCTTTCTTAATTGTTCTCCTAATGCACCTCAGTTTATTACAAGCAGGTTGTTAATGGGTTTTTCTGGGCTGGAAAACCTGTTGTCAGTCAAGTGAAAGAGTCTACACATTCAACTGCTCTTGGTGTGAGTACTTGCCACCAGAATGCATTATTCTCAGTTTTTGTTCAGTGCCTGATATCTTAGATTCTGCCATCTGTAATACATCTTAAATGGGATGCTTGTTGAAAAATATAACTATGTTCTGGCTTTATACAGCTCATCCCCTTGGGAACTGGTTCTGATTTCGCAAGAACATTTGGGTGGTTAGTTTTTTTTTTTGTATCTTCATTCTCTTTGTGCATCTTATGTAAATGGAGCTTATTAGCTGTATACAATCGAAGTGAATGGAAACATCTGTTGAGTCTTTTTTAGGAAAAATGATCCCCATGAGGCCATTGAACGTGTTGCTAGAGGTTTTTTCTTTGTCTTTACTTATTATTGCTTTATTATTCTATTATAGTGGTGTGATAGCTCAAGCATATTGATGCTGGCTTCAAATCTTATGTTTCCATATGTTCTTTTAGTTTGTTTCTTATTACATTCTAATTTAGGTCTACTTTAGGGTTGAGATCAAGGATAGGTGTTGGTGTTATCACTGGAGAGAGTTGCGATCATCATTACTTCATAAATGTTGCCGACATTCATTTGTAAGTAAGGCTAAATTGGAAATTTCAGATTAAGTGTAATACATGGATCATATCTAAAGCATGCTTGTCCAAATTTTACAGGAGTGCGAAGGCAGGTTTTTATGCTTCTAGGTACAAGAGATTTGGCAACCTGTGCTATATCATAGGTGCATTGCAAGCCTTCATCGGGCATCAAAACCAGGATCTGAGAATCAGGGTTAGTGTTAGTTTGACGTCCTGTATAATTGTGGTTTTTTCATGGTCTATGTTTGTGCAACATAAGTGTCACACTAGTTTTATAACATGGAAAATGCAGTTCAACGATGGTCCATGGGAGATATGTCCCCAAGTGACAGCCCTTTGCATTGGAAATGCAAAATACTTTGGTGGTGGCATGAAAATTACACCAAATGCTGATCCTTTCAGCAGAAATTTAGAGGTGAGATACCTTTCTGTAAAATGTCATAGACAAAAATTATCATCTATTTTGAATAACCTGCTGGCTAAACCTCATCCTAAATCCTGGTCATCTTTTTTTTATTGAAGTACATTTTTTTCCATAAATTCTGTAGGTTGTGATTCTTCAGAACTTCAAGTGGTATGATTTTGTCTTGAAATTACACAAGCTATACAGTGGGACACATCTCTCGGTTAAAAATGTATCTGATAGAAGGTATAATCTTTTCCAAAGAAGTCGATCTACCATTCTTAATGTTACCTTCCATTGCTACCTTCTAATTCATGATGTTAAATATCAATTAATAAGGTTTAGATGATTAATGAAATTTGATTACATGGTCTTGTCAAATCTGAACATGACATTTAGATATTGAATATTGTGAGTATGAGGTCAATTATCTTCTTTACAAGTCACCTGGTTAACTATGATCCCAATTATATAAGTGGTTCTCAAATACTCACTGTCCTATATAACCTACGTTTATTGTAATGATACAACAGCAGCAAAAACCTTATCCCATTAGTGAGGTCAAGTCAGCTACATGGATTACACATCATTAGGAAATATCTCGTGAATGATCCGTGTTTAGTATATCTGCAAGGTTTAAGTTGGCTGCAATTCTGACAAAAACTGTCTTGGATTTATTATTGCGTATACTAGTTTTAGTTGGATATAACTTTGTGTGTGGATGTTCCTTAACTGTACTGAATTGCAACTAACAAAAACTGTGGAGGTAAGTACCTAGCAACAGGATTTTGTAGCGACCTTCAACAATTTGCTGTATGTGCTAAAACTTAGGGCTGTGCCATACTCATCCAGAGTGATTTTAATATTGTAGTGTACTTTCTATTGAGGTGGAGGACATCTCAGGCAAGGGTGGTATTCATATTCAATCTGACGGGGAGCACTTGGGGTTCCTTCCAAAAAAGATTAGTATTCTGCCTGCTGCTATTGAGATGATAGTATGATTTAACTGGAGAATGGCAGAATCTGCGAGATAGAGATGATGCTGTTCATGCCTTGTAATTTGCCAGATTTAGTAGAGGAAGAGTTTGTTTCAAGTGTGTAGGCATCAGAGCAGGGTTCGTACATCTTTTGCTGTGGCCTAAGGGATAGTGTTGTAAGTTTGAATCATCAATGTATTGTCATAGAATTTATTTTCTAACTGTAAAATGTTTCTACAGTTATAGAATGTAAAATAAAGGTATAAATTAGAAATTCAATGAAGTAAATCATCTCATCAATGTTTTTTTATACTTTTCTCTTGTAGACAGTGTCAATTACTAACTTGTAATATGATTGACTGACTTCAGATCTGATTGCAGGAAAGCAATTAATATTTGGTTGATGTAAAATTTTTTAGAACGAGTTAAATGTAAATCCTATGAAACAGTCTATCAATTCTATTGTTTATTTTTTAATTTCTTTAAGAAACCAGATTTTAAAGTGGAAAAACCACAACCAGCAACTTCTCTGAACATGCTGAACCTCAGAGCAATGGACTTCTAAAGCTGGCTAGCATGGTATAGCTCTGAATCTGAACTTCTGGACATTGCTTCCTCTGTTTTCTGCTTACCATCTAATGGGGAGGCTCATAAGAGGGATCTTGAACTTGATGAAGATGGAGGCTGAGGGTCTGGCGCTGATGATCCTGCTACAATTATGGGGCCCTCCTCAGTCATCATCATCATTTCCAATTCTATAATATTGTTCAATGGATGCTCTAGTAGCTTTGCAACCTGGCTTTCTTGTCTCCTTAAGTAGGACTTCATTTCTTTAGGAGATTAAATGCCTTGCTTCAAATTGGAAATATTGATCCCAAGAAAATATTTTAACTTCCCCCAGTCCTTCATTTCAAATTGTGTTTCTAGTTCATTCCTCAAATTTTGCTTTTCAGCTTATCACTTGCAATTATCGTATCATCCATAGAATAATAAGGTCGTTAGTTTACCATTTGATGAACGTTTTATGAAAACATATGGTCACCTTAATTCTTTCGTTATCTCAATGACACCATGGACTGAGTAAATCTTCTAAACCGAATAATGGGAGATTGCTTGAGATCATGTAAACCCTTGTTTTAGTCTATATATTTCTACTCTTAATGGGAGCATATCCAAGTGGGATATGTATATATACCTCCACCTCCAAGCTTAAGTAAAAAGGCTCTTTTTTCTTTTTTTAAATATTAAATTGATGTAAATCCTATAAAAGAAATGTGTCGTTAATGAAATAATCTCACCGTGTTCATTTTTACTGACAGAGCAAATGCTTTCTAATACACAATCTCATATGTCTAAGTATAGAGTTTCACCACCAATCTCATTTTATATTAATCTAGGGTCATAAAACTAATATTTTATCGTGTTTATCCACCTGCATCGTCGTATATTTAAGCCTTCAACATTTTTCTTAGGTCTTATTCATCCCACATTCATGGCTCAAAAACCCAATTTCATCCTTTAAAGCATCTAGTATTTCATTTATACATTTTGGTGGAGTCAAAAGTTGAAATAAAACCTTAGCACTGCAAGGAAAGACAATGAGCCGATACAAATTAAGCTATATGATACTTTGACTCAAAATCTTTCTCCATTTCTCAAGGCCATTGGAATATTGTCTAAGTTAAGGAAAATAAAAAGAGTCAAAGACTTAAAAGGGTTTGGAACATTCAAAGATTCAAAATTATGAGGGTTATAAACAAACTTTTGATTATGTTACTTACCTTTCGATCGAGATTTATAATTATGTTGCTAACCTTTTGTTTGGATGAATGAAGTTGCTTATAAACTAGGTTGGGTTTTCTCCTTATTTGGTATACTACTTTTGGGGAACTATCCTTATGTGATATTGATTCTGGTGTTTTAAGAGTAACATCTGAAGGAGGTGTCAAAACTTGCACAAGAGAAAAGGACAAACACTAAGAGACTTACTAATGGACGCAACTTCAAGACTAGTCCCCCTAAAGCTAAACATTGGAGTAGAAAGACTAATTTCATGAAAAAATGACATTCATAGAGACATATACATGATGCCTCTAAGGATGATAACACTTAAGATATGACAAAAGAATACACTTAAAAGCTTGAGTAAATTGTATTGTCCATACAACTTACTCAAACACCCAACATTAGAAACTACTATTAGAATGATCTTGTTAACTAGTACTTGTGGTTAAGGAATCAAAATATAGAAAACTTTTATTAAAAGTGTTGCATTAGAAATAATGAATCAAAATATAGAAAACTTTTATTAAAAGTGTTGCATTAGAAATAATGAATCAAAATATAGAAAACTCTTATTAAAAGTGTTGCATTAGAAATAATGAGAGAGTGTATTATCACATTTTTTAATAATTTTGTTTATTTTTAGTTTTTTAACCAATGTCTTCAGAGTTTTGATTAACATATTATTTTATTAAAATTGAAAGAAAGAAAAACGTCGTAAGCTATGTTGGAAGGATTCTTTTAAGGACGATAAGCTAGCCTATTTATTAGACATGTAGCAACTAATGCTTCCTCTAATGGATCTTTTAATTGATGTTTTAAAAATAATAACTTTATCAACCTCCAAGAGATTGCAACCTTTTCTTTTTATAACATTAAATTGTTTTGATATATACCAACTTAAAAATATATGAAAAATGAACATTGCTTCTTTTTTTATTTTTATGATAATTATACAGGAAGGACTGTATTTATATATTAATTCTAACCTAGTATTTGCATGAAAATAATCCTATAATCATAATTACAAAAAATAAATTACTAAAAAATGCTTTACACATACGATATACATGTCAAATATTCAATTATCACATGTTCACATATTTAATATATCCTAAAAAAAACTATTGTTTTTTATGTCTTATCCTCCCTCTATACTTAAAATCCCATAATTTCAACATCTTTTATATATCATGGCAACATATTGATTGAAAGAAAAAAAATAAAAAAATCAAGCCTTTAGCAAGTCATGGTTTCATTATATTGTTTTGAGACTAGCAATTAGTGGTTATGCTACATATGCCAAATCCCTATAATGTGCAAGGGAAAATATCTTTTGTTTTTCCTATAGACGTCAAGATTAAGACTTTTTTAGCATGCAATACGTAATACTTATTGTTAGCAGTGTCTAAAATTTTTAATGTACTTTGTAAAAAAAATTTTATATATTAATAATTTTATAAGAAATATAATGTAAATAATATCATTACTGTCATTCCATAATAATATCTACAAATTCTTTTTTCTTAATTACAAATAATGAGTTAAAATATACTATAATCGTGAAGTTTTTCATGAATGAACATTATCATGGCAATATTTGTGCCATTGCAAAGCAACAAGAGGTAGTAAATACAAAAAATGAAGCTAAATAATATAATGATGTAATATATTATATATTTGTATAGAATGACAATTTTGAACAAAGTCAATGGTAATTACTGTGTTGATTTAAAGGGGATAATGATAATCAAATTTAAAAGGAAAAAAATCAGAACTACATTTTACCCAAAAACAATTACATAACTTATGTGTTGCATTTCATACTAACTGTAGGTGATGTTTTAGTTAGGAAAATTTTCATGAGTTGACATTTAGGACTTAGTTATACCATCTTTTCATTGTTTTTAGATCCTTTGTGGAATTTGTTAGGACTTGAGTGTTTTTGTGATGTAAGAGTGAACATTCCAAATGTTGAAGCACTAAAAGAGAGAAGAAATAGGCATTGCGTTGCTTTGGAAATTTGGAAATCTCACATAATGTTAAAAGGGGGAAACTTGCCCTCTAGAGGTAGGCACACTCATATCCAGCTATGTACATCCGTGCCCAGTCAGGCACGCCCTTGCACACATTTAGATTCCTAAGACTCAATCTTTCCGTTTTTTTACTTTTGTTGGGCTTGAACCTTTAGCCCATTATCTTTTGAATACCTTTATCAAATTTTAGAAACAAGATTCTGACTCTTTTTGGTTTGACGACTTAGAGCAAGAGTAAAATTAAAAATCTTCATCTTCCTCTTCCTTTTTTGCAATTTAATCTTTATCATTTCTTACTTTTATTTTCTTTGTTGGATTTGATGGCTATTTATGGGTACTTTTCTTTTGGGATTGGGCAGTAATCCTGTGATTTATTAATAAAGTAATTTCAATTTACTTTGTGTGAATTTTGGTCTCATTGATTTCTTTCTATCATGATTATTTTGTTAAAAAAATTTGATCTACATTTGACATATATTTTAGGGATTTGGGAAATTACTAATAAGAGAATCCAATACATCAAAATTGTTGGGGGAAACTTAGGTATAAAATCATGAAATTAGGTTAAATCCAAAGAGGAACAAATTAATTGTCACAAAACTTTAAGGGTTTAATTAAATAAAGTCATCATGAGAGAAGAGTTAAATTTGATTAAATATACCTTCATGCCTTGAAAAAGGGTGAGGATTATCTTAAGTTGATTTGTTTTTAATAAGAACTTGTAAGAATATAAGAGTAGTTAAATTATTTTATTAATTTTTATAGTGTAAAGCTTGATCTTGAAAGATTTTTGTTATTGAATTTTAATTCGCATAAATTGATTTCTTATTTTTATAATTGATTTCTAAAATTTGTATATTTTTTAAAATAAATTCTCAATTTTAATCTTAATTTCATTCATTTTAATTTTATTTAAATTACAATTTTACAAAATTAAACATACAATCTCTGTAAAAAAAAATAATTTTATTACTTGATAATACTATACGCTTACAATTCTTGTATACCAATCACCTATATTTAGAATAGTTTAGAGTTTAGGTTTATATTAATGGGAATGTGCCTTAGTTATGAAGCCACATTGTAAACACTTTGCCTCTTTATTAAAAAAAAAAAAAAAAAAATTCCTGACCAATTTGTACTCAAGGAGGCTTCTACACGAGGAGGGACATAATAATGTGATATCTCACATTTGAGACAAAAATAAATAAATACTGAAGTGTAAGTTTAAAATCTAATTAGTTAATCAAAATAATGTAAGAAAATATATGAAATAAATTTGTGTAGTTTTATGTTTACTCTTACTGTCTATGTTTTTTTGGTACAAACTCCTACTTTCTATTGCTTAACTTATTAGAGATAAATGTTAAAAAAATATTCTTTTCACATTTTCTTATTAGTTAAATTTTATTAAAAATTATAAAATTTTATGGACTTAACATTTTATTTAATGAATTTGTCTCGTGAATTTATAATTTTCGATAAAGTTTAACCTATAACAAAGTAGTGTATTCTAAAGACTATAACAAAGACTGTAAGGAGCAAGTTCAACCAATAAAATTAGCTCTCAGTATAAATCCACAAAATGACTAGTTGGATTCTTCATTTTTGCTTTCTTAGTTGTAGTGACTACGCCACTTTACCCCATTCTGCTCAATATATCCATACGGTGATACCATACATGTACATTGGATATTATATATTGAACAAATGGCCTTTGTAAATATATTAGGTTACGTAAGAGCACGTACTTAGGAATTTCAGCTGTCTAACTGTGAACATTTCCACTTCCACAAGCTATTCCTTTTTACTCATTCTACCAAGCTATCTCATCTTCTGACTTCTCTGCTTTTATCTTCCTTTTCCTTCCGAAAAAGCAAAACAAAAGCTTCCTCCCTCTCATTTTAAAATATAAACTTTTTCTTTGTTGGAAAATAAATGTATATTATATTTGAAATGATTTTAATATAAAAAAGTTTTTTAAATAAATTTTCTGTATCTTGACATAATTAATAGCTCATTTTAGATATTTATTATCAATTTCTTGTCTTTAAAAGATAAAATAAATATTTTAGATGAATTTTCAAAACTGATCATATAAGAATTTAAAACTTCTTTCTACATTCTAAAATAATATATAAAATCAATAATTGAATGTTTAAAATAAGTTAATGGTAATAACACTAACACTCTAATAATAGTTGTAAAAAAGACAAATATTATTAGGAGGCACATACATAATTATTCAAAATTATTGAAGAGATTTGTTTATATTAAAGAAGATTAAAGTGCAACTTTGTCTTTTAAGAAAAGGAAGTGTAATTTAAGCAAATTTCGACGAAGATGTAATGTAATTTACTGAAAATCTGCACCTGAATATATTAACAACACTATGTGACTTGAATATTTCTGTTTTTGTTTCATGAAATTTAACAAGATATCTGGTTTCATTAATAATCTGTTCTTATATTAAAAAAGTTCAAAAACCCATTATGATTGGTTTAGTGGTGTGGTGAAGGATTTGAGCGGTTTGCGTGAGATTATAATTAGATTCAAATTTTATTATTGTCATTGTACACACTGTTTTTTAAATGTTAAAAATTAATGATTTTTTATTAAAAAATAATTCATAAACTTTATATTTTCAATATGATAAGTATTATTTTTAATTTTTAATTTTGTAACATTAACCTCAAGTTAACAAAGTCGTAAAATTAATGGCATAAAAATTCAAGGGTACATTTGACGTAAGCAAAATATTAGATTGTGCAAGTTTTATTGGTAGGTAAACAGTACATTATTCGAACTAGCCAGTGTGAGGAGAATGTATCCTAAGAGATGTACAAATATTATGGAATAGGTTTGTTCACTTCTCTATCACCAATATATATATCTTGCACCCAATGCTAAACTCAACTAAATCCAACTACTTTTGTTCAACTGCCCTTTAAGTTCACACCATAACACATAGGAGACGTGTCTCACATGCACTAATTTTTCGTTATCATCAATGCATACACATTAGTGTATATGTACATGCGTATGTGTATGTATGTGATGGCCGCCAAACCTCTTCTACCCTCCACCATCTTTCACTTCCCCTTTATAAGTTTCAACGCCGTAACATTCCCATTTTCTCTTCAGTTAATCTTCTTCACTTCATTGTGGAATTAAGACTCAATGGAAAGCCAAGACCCACCAAACCCACCACCCCCTTTGTTAATGCTACCACCCCAAAACAACCCCTTCCTCTTCACTCCTAATTCGATGTTGCAAAACCCTTTGGACCCTCATGAGCAAGGGCTATGTGACATTGACTGGGGTAACCTTTTCTCTGCCCAAAACAGCTTGTTGCTTAATGGGGATGCCAAAAATGCAATTGAAGGTGCTTCTTCTTCTTCTTCTTCTTTTGTGGTTCAAAATAAGGAAGCTTGTGAGGAGGAAAAGGGTAACAAGGAGAAAAGGAAAGGTGGGAGGATGAAGAAAACAACACGAGTGCCAAGGTTTGCGTTTCAAACGCGAAGTGCGGATGATATTTTGGATGATGGTTATCGCTGGAGGAAATATGGGCAGAAAGCTGTCAAGAATAGCACATATCCCAGGTATGTGTGTGTGTGTGTGTGTGTGAAATGAAATTGATTGGTTTTCTTTTACGTTGCATATATTCATGCATGCATGGTTGTGTAATTTTGTATGGAACAATGAGGATAATTCATATGGGAACACGCAAAAGATAGCTCTCACCACATGAACTGAGATACCAAAATATTTTGTAGATAGAATACAACACCATTTGATCCCTTAAAGATTTAGAGTCAATCGCATTTCAATTGTGAAAGATAAAAATTTCCATTTTTCCTCTTCTCCTACTTTATTTTTTGAAAGCCAAAATGTATATATAATTGAAGCTGAGCACAAGATATCGATGCTAAACACAAGAAACGTATGATGCAATATATGGTAGTCTCTCTATTCCTCATACAAAAAAAAATTAATTGATTGATCTCATCGACCATTTTTTTTAAAAGAAGAAATAGACAATGAATTTAATTTTTTTAATTAGATTAACGTAAAAAAAGGACTAAACTAATCGACCTTTTAATTTTTTAAGGGATTGATATGATTAGTTTCAAATCATTCAATAATCAAAATATTTTACTCTTTGTTGTATTTTCATTCGTGTTTTCTAGGGCCATGCTGCCATACACTAATGCTTGAGAATTTTCACCTTGACCCGTACTTAGGTAACAATATAAATCGGGGAAGGGGTCCCAGAGTCGTCTATTCCTATTACACAGACTTCAACTAATGGATTACAATATGCTATCATTAACGTATTCATTTCTCAACCAGGTTAACCTAAATGTATATGTGATAAAAAAAAAATGATATTCCACGGATTTAAAAATACAATAAATTAATTTGTTGGAACCGTAAAATTGAAAATGTGACTACTGAATAAGTTGCATCTTGGTTAATTTTAATGAGATCACTGAATGGCTTTGTGCTTCATCCTCATTTTGCATTTCAAAAATTGGCAATAAAGAAGCTACTACCGCTGCACTCATCACACATGCAACGTAAAGAAACAAGTACAAAGGCAATCCAAAGACACAGGCATTGTGGTGACGACTTACGAGGGAATTCACAACCACCCATGCGAGAAGCTCATGGAAACTCTAACCCCTCTTATCAAGCAAATACAGTTTCTGGCCAGCTTGTAACATGGAATTGTTTCTCTGCTACAACTACATGCACGCACGTACATAAGCACTACAACATATGTATGTTAACTTATTTATATGTTCATTGGCTCTCTAAATAATTAATGTCACAGTTCTCTCTATGTGCACTATATATACTGGTTTGTTTGTGAACTTAACTTTGTGTCTATATATATATACATACGTGTTTGGGTAATCAAACTTGTCTATATATATCACACTTTACTTTTCAACTTTTGGTTTTCTTTGGAGTTCTTGTCCCGAATGTGTAAGTTTTGCATCCGGACATTATGTTAGAAGAAATTTGCTTATTCTGTGGTTCTCTAAAGATTGGTGTTGTACTTCTAATTAATAGCAAATGCAATAAATTGACACCTAAAGTGTGGTGTTTAAATATCATTTTCAATGAGATAAACCCTGATTATATACAGAGATTTATCAGGAGACCTTGGTTGAGTAGGGTACTTAAATCGTTATAAATTTTTTATGTGTTTTTAATTTTTACAGATAAAAAAATATAAGAAATTAATATTATGTGAGAGCTTAACACTATTTTTTTTTGTTAATTGTTGAGATTAAAATTGAATAAAAATTAATAAAAATGTGGTATTTTCGTAAACTAAATACACACCTAGAGCAATTTTAATTTTTATAAAATATTACTTTGTAATCGTTGATATATTTATATATGTAAAGTTTAATAAAGCACAAACACTTATAAATAACAGTCATGCACTGTGTGCTATGTCGATGTTATATTTTTCACTTATAATTAATTTTCAACTAGAGCAATTTTTAATTAATTTTTAACTTCTAATTTCTAATTAAATAACACAAACACTAAGAACAATTTTTAATTAATTTTTAACTCTCTTCTTTTGATTTAAAGATCAATTGCTTTTTGCATAGCAAGGAGCGTTATAGTACTAAGGTACATTATGTTAGTCATATTACACATTCAAATATTAATATTTTTATATTTTAAAGGTTTAATTACACTTTTTATTTTTTTAAAAAAAATTATTTTCAATAAATTAATTTGACATATTTTATTTCAATAATTTTAATAAACTTGTAAATTTTATAATTGATGTGATGTATATTGATATACTTACATTACTTACTGTTAGTTTTTTATTTCTTTGGTGATTTTTATTTCTAGTTTTTTATTTTTAGTGTATTTTATCTCTATTTTTTTACTTTTTAAACTAATTTTACCCTAACATTTCAAACAAATAAAAAAAAAAGACATAACGTAAAATTTACAAGTTTTTTAAAAATTAAGGAAGTAAATGTGTTAAATTAATTTGTTAAAAATAATTTTTTTAAAAAATAAAAAATTAGAGACAAAAAATACAATTAATACTAATTTAAAATATTTTTGAAAAAAAAAATATACTTAAACAAATGTTATACTTTCATTCATATATTGATTAGTATGGCAATGCATTGCATATTTTTAAATACCATTGTGTACTAGTATTATCATACTAATTAATTATCAATATCTTGAAATATTGTACTAGAATAATAAAATAAAAAATAAAATATAATTTTTTTATCTTTTTAAAATTTTAAAAGTTCATTCTTAGTTCTTCTAAAAGTTTTAGTCTATTTTTAGTTTCTATAATTTTAAAATATTCATTTTTTGTTTATCTGAATTTGAAATACACTACTTTTGATCCTCAAAAGTATTTTTTTTATAGTACTTTAAAAAAAAAGTAAAAATGGTATAGATAGCATTTAAAGTGAAAATAGATATTTCAATATTAGAGAAACTAAAAATTCAAGAAAATTTTTAAAGTGATTAAAAATGAACATTTAAAATTTTAGAAGGATCAAAAATATATTTTATCTTAAAACAAATAATGCAAATAGTGAAATAATTAAAATAAATAATTTAATATAAAGATATCTAAAAATAGTAAAAATAAAAAGTAAATAATAAAACCCCATCCTATATAAAAAGGATAGAAAGTAAATTTAATAAATATTTTAAGAACAAAAAAGGCAAAGTAAAAGAAATTAGAAGTTAAAAGTGAAAATGCTACTTAAAGTAATTTTTCATAAAATATCTTGAAGTAACAAAAATTTATTTGAGTCACCATGACATTGATGTTGATCATGAGTATCCACTAGCTTTACTTATGAATCATCTTTGTTTGAAAATGTGACTGACCAATTTTAGTAGAATTTTTTCTTGTAATTATATTTTTTTTATTCATAGGACTTGAATTCAAGACTTTATTTAAGAAAACTAAAACTAATTACACTTGAATCAATGACATGTTAATAAATTAAGAATTTATTCAAATACTACTATAAACTTTCTTTGATATTAAAATTATTTTTATATTTCACCATATATAATTTTCAATTATTTTTTCTTTTATTATGACAATAAACAAGAGTTAAGAACAATGTCTTAAACATTTTAACTTTAAAAATTTTGTGAACTTTTTCAATAAAATCATAAGTTAGAAGTTTTTCCTTTTTTATTATGAGAAGTTAAAATAAATTCATGTTGTCATATCATTTTAATTTTTATAAAAATATATTTATTTGTTTTTATTTTTAAGTTTTAATTTATTTATAAAATAATAAAAAATGTTACTCTTTTACAAATGATTTGTTTCATGCATTTTACAAAACACACTAGTTTTATTATGTATACAAAGTGACATGTGTTTACTTTTGAAAATATATTTTTTCTTGTAATTTAATTTTTCTATTTTATGCTAATTTTAAATTAATTTTATATATGATACTAAAATCATGTCATATTTTACTATTTTTAAAATTCATCATATTTTTATTTCATATTATATTTTTATTTATAGCTTAAAATTTATTTACTTTTACTCAAACATTTTTCAAATTCCTTCGTGTACATATTAAAACACACTTTCTAACCAAATGTAATTTTAGTCAATTTTGATTGTTATTTACATTGATTATATATTTTTTATTTACCGAATTAGAGATATCTTTTCTTCTCCTATACCTTATTATTTAAAAATATTTGTTTAATCAAGCTAAACAATATTGTTATACATCTAGACGTTGCGTTTTAGATATATAGTTACATTATACATTGGGGAGAAGAGTTTTAATTATCATCTATAATGATTTTATTTAATTTAAATATGATTATTTATAGTACGTGATATTAGACATGAACAAAGAATGAGTCAAGAAAGGTTTATTTTTCTCTCCACCTAACCTAAAATTTTGATAATATCATTTATTTCAAACTTAAATTCAGCCTAGTTAAGATATAAAATAAATGGGATAAAATCAGGTCAACTCAGCTTTTTAATACAACATATCAATCTTAAACATTATATGCTTAAATCCCAGAATAAAAATAGTATAAACTTAAATTAAGATTTATTTCATAATACATATTTTAAAACAAACAATTTCACTATAAATATAATATCATATTATATAAATTATTAATACATAATTGTTCTAAAAATATATATACTCTTTGAGGGAATATTAACACTTAATTGGGTTGGGATGAGCTAAATCACAACTCAAATTCATCCAAAAAATTATATATCCAATCCATGTTAAAAAGTTAAATTTATCCAAATTAACTTTGAACCGAACAACGTTAATCAATCAAATTAGGTCATGCTCATCACTCGTGGATGATACTTGTGTTTTGTACCAAAAATAATATTACCATTCACACCAACTAAAGTTGTACTCAATAATGAAAATGTGAAACTTGCAACTCTATTAAAATTTTGTGTATTTGGTTATCAATACAAATATCTTTCAAAATAAACGATCATGTATATGGGTAAGACAAATGATAAAATAATTTACTTTCAATTATCAAGTGTTATACCTTACATAAAATAAAAACTCAGTGTATTTTTTTATATTACAAAGAGGAAAAAAAAATACTATAAATTGATAATATAAAAATATTTTATATTGTAATCTAATTATAAATTATCATATATGATAAATTTATTAACTTTTATAATACTTATGTTAAAATCATATTAATAATTATCTGTGATTAAATAATTATATGAATATTTTACATTATAAATACATGAATATCAAAATATATTATAAATATATTTTTTAATAGATAATATTTTTGTTCAAATTAAAGAAATTTACATTTTTCTTAAGATTTTTTTTTTCATATAAAAACATTGGACTCAAATATATACCATTAGCAACAAAATCAATTACTGGTAATAGATATATTATGCTTTAAATACTTATATTATTAACAATTTATTAGTTCGAGTAATCCTAACTTTAATTTTCTTTGAATTTTTCTAATGTATTTTATATAAACAACTCATTTTATGTTATCTAAATATTAAGCAATGCAATTAATTTTTTTTATACTAAAAGTTTTTATTAACAAGTTGTTTAACTTTTTTTTATATTTAATATAAATTTTAAACAACTAACAAGACATAATTATTTATATAAAAAATATCTCTAATTTTAAATAATCTAAAATAGCATGATATTCCAAAAATAAAT
>JAMLFT010005678.1:2902-17199 GCA_026544285.1 Pachyrhizus erosus
TAAATTTTTTTTAATTACACTTACTTTCTCTATTACTTCTATTAATTAATTACAGCATCTTTCTGATAGAAATCGGTTCCAGCTGGCACACACATATATGGAAAATGTATAGTTCTAAATTGAACTTAATAATTAGTAAAGATTTTCAACTTTATATTTTCTAATACAATTTTAGTTGTTTTTATTTGCAAATTGTAGCTCTCTTCGTTGACTGTACACTACAAGATTTTTAAAACTTTGGAATCTTTTAGCCATGTTAACTCGACCTAGGTGACAACTCACCGTTTAGTAATTAAATAATCCATGATTGACTCTATTCTTTGACTTATCGATATCATCATGCGTGTGCATGCAAATTGTTCGAAAATGAGAAATGATAAGCGCCCACTCCATTTTGGATGCATTAGAGAGATAGAAAAATAAAATAAATGATAAATGTTATATATAATGAGATGAGAAAGATTGACAGGAATAAAAAAAATGAAAATGGGTTGTAAAAGAATGACAACTCTATATATATCTTTGGTATAGATAGTAATGCTATGTGTATGTTGAGAGGACTAATTTTCACATCAACTTGCTTCTCATATTAATAATAATAGACTATCTTATCTAAGATCTTTTAGATAGACACTATCTTATCTAGTGATACAAGTGCAGGTTGCAGAGTATATCACCTGGCCACTGCTGAGTATATTTTATTCTAGTCATGTGAAATTCTCCAAATTGTTTTAGATACATGCATTCATTCTTCATTATTGCTAAGTTTTACTCCTCTCTTTGTCCGACCAAACAAATTGATTGAACTAGATAAAGAGAAGAATAAACAGCAAAAATAATATAAATATTTTCATTTTCTCTTTTTCTTTTGCTACCTTTCTCTCGCCACCCAAAAGCCAAAGCAATAGAAACTTTCATTGAAAACATCAAATATTTAATTATCAAAAAATAGAGAGGAAGAACTGAACGCAAGATACATCAAGAACTTACAATTTTTTACTATTAACCAAATCTCAAGTGTATTGGTGTATCTGCATGTTTTATAACTGAAACGGAGTATTGCTATTTACCTGGTAAACTGCCAGCACAGAAAGTACAGTATTACTTTACATTTTTAATTGCAGGAATCAAAACTTGTTCTGATTAGGTAAAGAGGGCCCAATTCACCATACATTTTAAATTGCAGACCCTTGGATTGAACTAAGAGACGTATGAGGCCCAAACCATTAAGGGTCTGCTATATTCATCTATTCTTCAAGCGTTCTCATCCATCTTCGGAGACTTAGATTGATAAAAAAAAAAAACAAAAATCTATCCTAACAAAGTGGTGTTTGACCCTCCTTCAGGCAAGAATTAATCAATCAATATATTGCAACTTTGCACTTTTTATGTATTTCCTGTCATCACTCCAATTTTAGCTATAGTTATAAGGAATTTTTAACCTTGTATGTAAAACATATGGCACACAAGGCAACTCAGATAATTGGAGTGAGACGAAATTCAATGAGATATAAAGTTCATATTTTAGTAACAATTCTTCAATGTTTTAAGGAAATGAAATCACTCGTTAATGTCAAAAGAGAGCACATTTTTTAAAATAAAAAGAAACGTCTAAGCATGGCTTCATTAGATGAGGAATTGAACAATTATCATATTTCAACATCGACGAGAATCTAAATTCATTCATTTTCTGTAAATTTTCTCTACTCTCCCTCCCTACCCTCTAACAAATTGACATGTTTGATATTTTCAATGTCCTGTCCTAAGTCTTCTTGCGTGTCTATTTCACTAATTTCCTCCACGGGCTTGTAAGTGTAAAACCAAGCACATATTACATAATAAATTAGATTCACAACTTGAATCCCGCTAATAAGAAAATAATAGCACTCCAATCTACCCCTATTGAGGTTCCTGTCAGGCAACCAATTCCTTTCCTTGCCAGAGTACTTGTGCACTAGAGCGACCAATAGGGTGCCAACATAGTTCCCAATGGCAGTAGTTATGCAGTATAGAGCTGTAGCAGTGCTTCTCATGCTCTCAGGTGACTGATCATAGAGAAATTCCAAATGCCCCACAATCATGAAAACTTCAGCAACCCCATGCAGACAATACTGAGGTACCAACCAGAACACACTAATAGGAACAGTGGCATTTGGACTATCCAACAAATGGTACTTGGCAGCAACTGATTTTCTTTTGATTTCCACGAGTGCTGAAACAAGTGTGGCTAAAATGTTAACCACAAAACCTATTCCCATTCTTTGCAGGCATGTGATTCCAGTAGGGTTCTTTGTGAATCTACGAGCAAAGGGAACAAAAAGGCGTTCATAGAGAACAACACCTACCATCATGGTTAGGACATTGAAAATAGCCATGCTAGCTGGGGGGATTTGGAATGAGTGAGAGAGGTGTCTATCCATTGTGCGAACCTGTTGAATCACAAAGTTGTGAGTTGATGAAGCAGTTATGAGCAAAATTCCTGAGGCCCAAATTGGAAGCATTCTAATGATGGATTTTAGCTCCTCAACTCTGTGAACTGTGGCTAGGTTCCATAAGTTTGGTGCTGCATTTGGATCTCTTCCCTCTTCATCTGTGACAATTGCAGCTTTGTCCAAACATCTGCAGATATAAATTAACTCAAGAACAGTCAAGTGAAGTTAATTGTGCTAACACAAATTCAGCTATTAAGTTATCAAGACACTTGCAAAATACGATCAGCAAAGCCTATATGGTTTTTGATAATTTAGTAGTACATGCAATCCTTATCTAAAACTGTATGAGCAATTGATTTTCAAAAAACATGGATATTGAGAGCCAAATATTTTATAAATTTCATTGTCTCCTAGTTTTAAATTTGCAAGGAGAAAAAGACATTATTTTAATATAACTAACGGACGTTACAACTAATAATTGCGAGTCTCCAAATGATAATAATTATGTCAGGATCATATCAAAATTTGATTACTTTTTTATTTTATTTCATATCTTCTCCTGTTTTTGATTAGCAAAATTTAAAAGAAAAACTACACAATTTTTATCGTGCAAGAAGTATCATAATTAATAGTAGAATTCTTAATTATATTTAAATAATATGTGTCTTTAATTCTTCTAATGTTATTAGAATCGACTTAGTGCTAGAGAATTTTTTTTATTTATAAAAATTGAAGATATATATCATAGATCTATGGTAATTTATACATTTTGTTCATGGAATTGAACTGAACGTATTGATACTAGTGGCAGAAGATTTAGGTAATTTATATTGTGTCTTATATTTAAATCACATTATTGTTGTGACTGTACAACAAATAAAACAAGTATCATGTTGAAGAGGAAAAGATCAAATCCAAATTTTTTACTTGACTTACTTGAATTGATTCGAGTGTAAAAGCTTCCCTTCCAAAGAAATAGCAGCATCTAGCTCCCAATTTTGGTAGAAAAGTTTGTCATCCTCGGGCAAAGTCTCCTTCCTCTTCTTTATAGCTGCCACTACTACTTGTGCCAAACGAACCAATGGACTACCATGTGGTTTCACGGTCTTATAGAGTGGTGATCCCAACACAAAGAAAATGATGGATATGAGCATGGCAATGGTTGGAATTCCAAGGCCCCAACCCCAACCCATGTTGTCTTGAATGTAAACCACAATGGTCAAAGCACTTATAGAAGCCAATCCCATGCAGAAAAAGTACCAATTGAAGAGGTTCCACTTCCTTGATGCCACACCACTTTTTGTCATATCAAATTGATCTGCTGAAAATGGCACAACACAAGGCCTAATGCCCCCTGTGCCAAGTGATATAAGTAATAGAGAGATGTAGAGTATCAACAGCTGTGTGGATGAGGCTTCTGTACAGTTGACTTGAGTTGGACATGGTTGGGGGTGCAGATGGGGCAGTATAGCTGATATAGTTATAACAACAAATCCCTGTATCAAGAAGATTAGTATGGCAAAATTATTGGCAGGGTATGGTGTAGTAGAACTAAATTGGAAAAACCTCATACCCAAATCATCTTGCATGGATTGAAACCGCTTTAAATTGGTATGATTGAGAATAGAGATGTCTAACATTTGAGAGTTTTAAAATCTAACTTAGAAAAAAAAATTCGTGTTTAATCCTAATAAAATTTTAAAAATAGAATAAAAAATATAACTACTGAAATTGCTAAAAGCTTTAAAACAAAGTGTTGGAATGAATCATGAATATTTCTCATTAGATAGGATTTTTACAGACAATAAAATTCTTTTTTAAAATATTTTTAAAAATTTCAAAACAACATTTACAAAATATTTGTTTTTTATTGTATTTCTAATCTCTTTATTTTTATTAATTCGATCTAGATCAAAGCTTGTAACATGTATCATGTATTGCTAGACATTTTTTACAAAAAGAAAGCATAAACATAAAATTTGTAAGAATTTATTATATTGATTCTAACATCTCAATTTTAATTAACGACAGTATTTTAACTAGTTAATGGTTATATATCCAAAGTTTCTTGCGTATGATAGGTGAAATGACTATGACTTAGATTGCAGAAAGAAAAAAGGATAGGTAAGAAACCAGTTCATAGATGATAGAAGCCACAACAATGGTCCAAAACCGGCCAGCAAAGGAGTCAGCAATGATAGCACCAAAGAGAGGAGTGAAGCTAGAAGTTCCAGCAAAGTTGGTGAGCGTGTTGGAGGCAGATACCAATGGCATGTTCAGTTGTAGAGTAAGGTAGCTTATCATGTTGGTATGAAAACCAGCGCTCGCAAATCTATCACACACTTCATTTGCTGCACACACACACATATATAATGCACAATTAACACCCAACAAGTCCAAATTAATCTTGTTCATACAGAATATGCAACTGGGCAGTGGACACTGATAAACATTTTTCTTATTCTTTTAATTCAGAAATTATAAATATCATATATTCTCACTTCTCAGGTTGCACCCTTGATGGCTCTAATACATATACTTATTATAAGAGAATTTGAATTCTGTGCAATTACTGTAATCATGGACTGTTCGATTTCCATTATATATGAATCTTCATCGTTAGACTGTACCTAATCCAGATCCACATAGAAGCTATAGTTTCACGATAAATGGATGGACAAATAGAAAAAAGTTACACTTATATGATATTTTTTATAATATTTAATAATTCTCTTTATCAAATCAATAATTTTGTCTCACTTTTTTTTTTGTAAAAATTGTATAAATAAGTTTATTGTACAAATATGATTTGTCAATAAAATAAAAAAGGAATCATAGCATATATTCCCGTCCAGTGAATTTGTGCGTTAATTAAACGAGTAATTAACTCATTGAACAGTTTTAATTTTACATACAGGAATAGATAGATTTCCACATCTAACCTAATACTCCTACTCTTCTGTAATACTGTTAATCAATTCAACTAATTAACTTATAAAAGGAGCCAAGATATATTTGGTGTATGAAAACGATATTTTCACATCAATAACTTATTCTATTTTATACATACTACTTCGTTTTTAGATAATAAAATTAAAAAAAAAATCATTTTAACACGCACATCTTTTTCTTCTTGTATAAAAATATAAGAGGATCCCTATTTTGTCATAAACACAGCTAACACTAACAGACACTGGACTTTAGCTTTCCCGAGGACTACCGAAGTGCATTATTGGTTCTTCAATATGTTTTTACTACAATTTTTTATTATTAGTTAGAAAATTATAAAATCTTGAGTAATAATTATACAACTTTATAACTTTTAATAAATTTTAATTAATGATAAAAAATAAAATTATGAGTAACATTATTTTAAAGATAAAAGGAATTCTCTGATATGCCAAACCAACAACATGATTGAAAAACAAAAGGGGAAGAAGGAATGGAGAATCAGGAAAAAAGGAATGTACAGAAGTTAAAAGGTACGAGGGAGAAGTAGAATTAATAATGAGAAATAATAGTGAGTGGCTAACCAAGGATGAAGGGTAATGTTCGGATTCCTCCTCGTGGATGCTTCTTCTTCTTCTTCTTGCAGTGTAGCCGTTCTTCTTTCTCGACCATCTCGCCATTGTCTCTAATGCTCTTCTCTACCTCCATGTCTGACATCTGTTTTAGCATATGCTAGAGAACGATATTGTCTATGCATATATTTACACCTTGCACTCCATACTATATAGTCATGACAATGTGGGTCTTTGTATTATTATATACAAGATTAAATTATCTTCTATGTCTTTGTAGGAAATGTTTTAATTAACATGATCTTCATATTTGAAAAAAAGGTCAATTGCAATCTTATTAGCATTAGCTAAAATTATATTAATTTACACTAAATCATATAAAAATTATTTATAGTGTAATACATTTTAAGAATTATTTGAGATATATAACAGCATTGAATAGGTTTTTATTTTTTAAAAAATTTCAAATAAATTAGTTTAATTTATTAAAAATTATTGTTCACTAACAAATATGCATGTATGCGTACTAGTTCTTTTATCCATTAGTGTTTGTATTCCGTGGGATGCACGGGTGAATGTTTTGATGAAAGATAGATTAAATTTTTTAATTTGTATATAATGATACGTAAACAATTAATTACTTTTTTATGTTTATTATTTATACGTAAATTATTCTCTATTTATGTTTATTATTTATATATAAACAATAATTAAAATTACATTAATTACTTTTCCTTTTAATTCATTCTAACTTTTTTAATGTATTGAAATTTACTAAAATGACTTTCAAATTTTGGGAGATAATTTTTCTCTCAAATATATTACTTTAAATAGTAAAAGATAATATTTTGAAAATTGATTAATATCAACTAATTTTAGTTAACTTATATATTAATTGTTTAGTATGGACAAAAATAAAAAGAAAATACAAGTATGCTTAGAAAATACAAGAACTTAGGTTCATGAGTAAACACTATAAAATTTTTTATCATATTGATAAGATCTCATGTAGTTTGCTTAAAAAGTGGAGACTGTGAGTTATAGCTCTTAAAGCATCCAAAGACCTAGATAGTCTATCTCTAAAAGAGTTCATTGGTATGTTGAATGTTAAGCTCCAAGGTTCATGAAGCTTGAATTTTCATAGGTCTTCTTTTTTCACAAGAAAATCTTCAAGGAATAAGCAATGGATTAGAGAGAAGAATTGATTTTCGCCACTTGAAGACTAACCTTCAAGATAAGGAATGAAGGAATCAACCACAAAGCTTTTATGCTTTGATAAAGATTTAAAGAGAAATCACTCGCTAAAGACTAAAGAGAATCTAAGCGCTCCAAATGAGATTCATTAACAAATGATCAGAAAGTGTTGACTCCAGTTGACTTGATGTCTTATATAGACAACCAAGCAAGCACAACATGAGCCAAGGAAGGCTTACAAGTGGGAATTTGGGCTTGCAAGAGTCTTAAGGCCCAAACCAAATACTACAAGTCCAAATCCTACAATATAATGACCAAAATACAAGCCTAAAATTCAAATACAACTCAAAAGAAGTCTTAACTACTTTGCCCCAAAATACAAGGCCTAAATCATGGGTCCTATGCTACAAATGTTCCACTTCGGCTCATGATCCAATGAAAGTCCAAAGTATAGCAAAAGACCAATCTTTTCTTCATGTCTCTTCTTCTTTGATCTTGTTAGAGGACCTTGAAGTTTCAATCTCCCTCTTCAAAAGCTAGGCTTTTATCATCCCCTCCTTCTTGAAGAGGATTCGTCCTTGAGTCTAAATCTTTAGGACCTGCAAAACAAGGAGATAGATCAGCCATATTAAAATTTCAGCCCTAACTAAGTAAAGTTCTACCTCCTTAAAGTATTCATCCACTCCTATAGTTCCTTGATAAAGTCTTTGTAACCTATATGTGTGTCCTTCACATAACTAAAAGGAATGAACCTACCCCTTAAAGTTCTCTTGAGATCCTCCCAACTCCTTTCACCTACCCTTCTACTTCTTCTTACTTCCTCTTGGAGTTGGTTCCACTAACTCATGACATATTTTTCAAAGGTTAGGGTGACTAACTTTAATTATTTTTAATCACTCAAAACATAATAATTAAAAATTTGATCACATTTCATTTCTCATTCTAAATAAGACTCAACATTATATGAACCTTCAAACTTAGGTAGAGCCACTTTTAGGCTCTTCCTCTTTTTCTTCTCTATCATACCTAGGTCTATGTTCATCTTGTTCCTCATTATGCCTTGATTTAGACCCATGGAAACCTAAAGTATGTCTCAGCCTATCATGATTAGTCCTTGTTCTTTCTCTTCTAGATGCATGATCATCAAAGGAATCATCACTAACATGAGAGTATGAATTAGATTTATCATTCTTTTTAATTAAGTCAACTATCCTGAGGTTCAAATTCCTTGTACTTCGTTCTAATCTATCATTCATTCTCCTTTCACTTTCCAATTGAATCCTTTGCATTTGATGTATCATATTTGCCATTAATTTGGCTAATTTTGGAGACAAAACATCATTATCATTATCACTTGCCATTCCTACAAATAAAGAACAAAGTTAGCACAATTCAATTATCAAGAGAAAATTCCCACACAAGGCACTTGTGTTTCACACCTCAAGGCTTTTCAAAGATGATACACTCTTGCCTTTTACCACTTCCTAACTCTCTTTTGTCAATAGGAAACAATTTCTCTAAATACACAATTCAAAGGCTAAACTTTGGGAAAGAGTAACTGATTCAATCAAACCAAGAGTAATCCAAATGAAATGAAAACTACAAGACAAAACCAAGGAAGCAAAGGAAGACAATCAACAAATGCTAAAAGAAATGAAAGTAATACTCAAAGTAGAAAGAGATGAAGAAAAATTAGTATAGGATGCAAGAGACTCAAAAATTCCAAAAAGTAATAAAAGAAGGAAGTAATAAGGCAACTTAATTATACTAAAGCATGCAATATGTAACATCCTACTTTTATATCAAATAAAATATTATTTGCATTAATAGATTTACTTATTAGTGTAGGTATAGGAATTATTTATTATTTAGCAAGTTGATAAATACTAAAAATAATTTAAAAATAATAAATAAATAACTTAGAAATAAAAAATTAACAAATAAATAAAATAATAAAGAAATGTTTGAAAAAATTAAGAATTTAAAACCAAAGGAATAAATCATAGTTAATAAATTGGATCAAGACAAAATAAATACAGAGAAGAAAATTTTTAGGACTTTTTCTAGAAATAAAATTAATAAATAAATAATTAGTAATATTAAAAAAATTAAATTTACATATATTTATTCTTATTTATTATTTTTGAACTTGCAAAAATTAAAGTAATTAAGAAAATAATGTATAAGAATTTTTTTTTGGAATTTTTAGAAGTAAAAATTAATTTATAGAAACTAAAAACTGAAAAACAGAAAAAAATAAGATAAAAGAAAAAGAAAAGATGAAAAGAAAAAAAGAACTGAGAAAGGGAGGAAGGACGGAACTGGGTTCGAACCCCAGTCCGTGAGGTGGAGAGAGAGAGAGATTCGGTGTGCCAACTAAGCTTCCCCACGTGGGTAGCAGTTTATACAATTAAAAACTAAATGGGGTATAATGCACGTGAGAATTAGAAAAACAAAAGGTGATGTATGTAAAAGGGGTTGCCGGGAATCGAACCCGCCGCCTTAGGCACTGAGAGAATTAGAGGAGTGAGGAGTGACCAGTGAGAACGCTAGGCCCATTGCTGGAAATTTACTAAAAGAAAATAGTATTTTCCCTTCCTAATTTGAGTCATCTTCTTTAATCACCATGGAAGCTCTTCCAAAAGCTTCGAAGAAGCCTGCAACTGCCGCCTAGCCTATGATGCCTAGGCCATTGACTTAGCAAGGCTACAACCACCCAAAAAATAATAAAATAACCATCGTGGGAGGTGGACAGAGGCTATAAAATGCTATGAAAGGGAGCTTCAAAGGGCAGAAAATGTGGATTGAATTCCTTCACTCAAACTCACTCTCTAACCCACCAAAATTGCTCAAATCACTCCCATTAGCTTCGTAAGTTATCTAGAAACACGTTGGAAAGAAGAAATTGAAGAAAAGAGCTAAGAAACGCGAAATAGTAGAGATTCCCAAGCTTCCATTGACAAAAAATGAAAGCTTCAGATTAAGGTAGGAAGAGTATTCTTTTCCTCTAATTTAGATTACAGAACTATTCTATAATATGTATATTTGATTTTTGAAAATTTTTACACTCTGAAACTCCATGAATCTCTGTAATCGAAAGAAAAATTATCGTTTTCAAACAAAAGAAAAATCGTTTTCAATTGTCCATTAAAGAGTATCTAAACTCTAATTAAACCCCAAAGTAGGTTCGTATTGATTTAGGGAAGGTTCCTGTAGGGTTAATTTGACTTGAACTTACACTAAACGAAAGTGCCCAAATTCAAAAATCTCTGGTTTGAAAATCCTGTCAAAAGGTTGAAGATGACCAAATTACCAAAATACCCCTCCCTTCAAAAATTTCTTTTTAAATTATTTTGAAAAATTCAGGCCTCTAATGATCTCTAAAAATTCTAAAAATTTAACCCAAGACAGTAATAAAGGGGAGTAACAGATCAAAAATTTTATTTTGTTGAATTTGATGAAAATAAAAATTATTTTTACAAAATTCCAAAAATACCCCTACTTGAAGACAAATTATTTCTAGGCTCAATCTGGTGAAAAAAATTTAAGATCAACCTTAGAGCACCTTTATGACATTGCCTAAGATATAGAACATTTTGTATAATTTTAAAAATTGTTAAAAATAAAATTATATTATAAAAATGACCATTTTACCCTTAGATTTAAAAATTATTTAAGTTCTCCATTAAAAATTTATTTTTATGATCTGAAAAGAATCTAATTGCTAGGAAATGTAAAATTATTTTGTTTCCTAGAAGCATTAAGGGTACAAATCCAAGAAACAAGGTTAAAATAATAATTTTTGAGAATTTTACTAAAATATCCTTGTAAATAAATAGATAATATATTTACCCTTATGAAGGATATAGAAACTTCTATATAGCCATAAATGAGACATTAAAATCTTATAGTATGAAGAAGACAAGAAAATTCTAAGAAATTTTATGAGAAAAAGACCAAGATACCCTTAAACCTAATTGTATTCATTAAATCTTAATTTCTTCCTCAAAAACCCTATCAAAAAGTCCTAAAAACTCTATAACTAGGATACTTGGGCATTTAACACAAAAGAATAAGGGTTTCTTAAAGAATTATTTAAATCTAAGGTTGAAAAGTAAAAACAACTTTCTGATATAAAATTCCAGTAACTATATTGATGGTAAAATAAGTGTTTAATGAACATTCTTTGGTGTTAACAAAATGAATAAGACACCAAAAATTATAGAGAAAAGACAATTATTACTATCTCAGTTCAAGAAATAAATAGATCGATAAGTCTTCATAAACCGAAGAGATCCCCCTCAGGCTAGAGACAAATCTAGTAATGGCCAAGTAAAAAGCAAGAATCTTCGGATTAGAAGATTCCAAGGATCTAGTACCTAAAAGACTTGATCGGTAGAAGTAAGGATGAATAAATAGAACGAGAGTGAGATTAAAGAATGGAGAAAATGCAATGGGTTGCTACAGAAGGTACCTGAGGAATGTATGCAGACTGTGGAAGTCCTTGGGGGTGTTTTGGCACCAAGTTTGTGAACTGCCCAAATTAAGGAGTCACAAAGCCGGCTTGGTAAGCCCAACAAAGAAAAGCGTTACCAAAGTCAGTAGAGAGTATTTAAGCCATGTACCAGGTTGAGATATGTACTCATGACTGTCACCCAAAAATATTGCAACTCATGGACTTAATATTACGAATCACATAAGTCCTCTAGCGGTAGAAGTAAAGAGATAGTGAAGGATCCCTAAATACATTAGTAATTTACTAAATAGGGCATAAAGCGGTGAGATTAAGAGTATACGTTTTCAGGTACGCCCGTATTGTATGACTATTTAAGAATTAAAGATTCACTCCTACACTAACCCTTTCAGGAAAAGATGTCTGAAGAATTCCCCCCGTTATTTCACTTATCTATCACTTCTTTGTGCGGACGATGGACAAGGGATTCATTATATCAACTAAATACCTACACTGGATATGTTCGTTTTACTTTCTTCCATAAAACTCCATTTGCTCCCACTTCTTACGGACAGATAGATCTCCCTATTGTACTAACTTAGGTGGAACCATCACGAGTGTATGAATCGCCTCTCGGTTTTCCACCACATCCTAGGAGGAGACGTCCAAACAACTCTTCCTCAAGCTATACTAGGCATAGAGTGGTCAGATTTGCCCCCAGGATTGATTCCTCCGACGAAGAGGATCCCTCCAAAGATTTGGGACACGAAGTTTAAAATTTTCTCTTTGTAATGTTAATGATGTACACATGTAAACTTTTGTTTAGTTAATGAAAGTAGTTTCTTATGCATGTATAACTTAGTAATGAAAATGAGGTTGTTACAATTAATGGTATCAGAGCAGTTTATCCTACTTAGGACTTAGGTGTGGACCTACAAGAAAATTAAGAATGATAGGAAACGAGTTGATTATTCGAATATTCTCTGAATCTAATCATAAGTTACATCTCGAGCACAAAATGGCAGGAAGACCTACCAACTCAAATACCCAAAACATCTTAGAAAGGATAACTCAAGTATTAGAGCACATGACTAAAGAGCAAGAAGAAGAACTTGCTGAGTACAAAGGATTAGCAGTTTTCAGAAGAAACAACCCACCAATATTTAATGGATCATTCAACCCTGAGGAAGCCCAAAATTGGATTGCTGAGATTGAAAAGATTTTTACAGCAATGTCTTGTCTAAAAGAACATAGGGTAAATTTTGCCACCTTTATGTTTATCGGAGAAGCTGAAAGCTGGTGGAATGTAACAAAACTCATTCTTCAAAAAATAGATAATGTGATACCTTGGGAAGCTTTTAGGCATAAATTTTTGAAAAAATATTTTCCAGCAGATTATCGACAGAAGAAAGCCAGAGAGTTTTTAGAACTGAAATAAGGAAGCATGACGGTAGATGAATATGCTGCTAAATGGGACGCCTACTAATCTACTTTGGAATAGATGATGGAATACCTATCTGCTCACAATTTGAAAATGGACTTCGAGCAAATATTAAGCAAGTTATAGGATACCTCCAAATTACGAATTTTCCTACTTTAGTTAGTAAAAGTAGAATCTATGAAGAATATTGTAGGGCCTGACAAGCCCAATGGAAGTCTGGAGGCCCATCGAGGAATTTTAGACGGGCATTTAGTCAACCCTCAAGAAAACCATATATAAAACCAAGCATTCCCCAAAAATAGACGCTCCCAAGAACCCAAAGTGTAGGTAGTTCCTCCCCTATCACTTTAGGAACAACAATCCAATGTTTCAAGTTTGGGGGACCACACTTTCAAAAAGAATGTCCACAAGTCCCCACTTGTCAAAACTGTGGTAAAAAGGGACACTTGAAGGCAAACTGTTGGTCACTCGAGAAAGAAGTCTCAAGTGCTAGTAAACCTTCTAGAGGATCAGTTAATTAGGGAACGGAGAAACACTCAACATCTGGAAGAATATTAAGCATGAGTGGATCGAAAGCAGAAAAATCTGACGATCTCATTCTTGGTAAGTGCATCATAACTAATAAGCTTGTTAATGTGTTAAAAAATTCAAGCGCTACCCATTCTTTTATTTCTATAGATTGCGCAAAAAGTTTGTCCTTGATTACTAGTCAATTACTTCAACCCCTAGTAATTAGTACTCCCACCAATAAGTCAGTAAAAACAGATTCGGTATGTTTAAATTATGTCATACATGTGGAAAACCAGGAATTTACACTCAACCTAATTTGTTTACCATTATCAAATCTAGATTTAGTAATAGGAATGGACTGCCTATCAGCCAACCATGTAATTGTGGATTGTCATAATAAAACCTTACACTTTAAAGACTCAGAAAGCAAAGTAATTAAAAACACCAAAAAAATAGAAACTCCCCAAATCTTTTTAGCCATGCTATCAGAAGAAACAAAGATGGAAAAACAAATTGCGGACATTCCCATAGTTCAAGAATATCCAGAAGTTTTTAAGGAGGAAATTATAAAACTACCCCCAAAAAGGGAAGTAGAATTTTCCATAGATCTTATACTTGGAGCTAATCCCATTTCTAGTGCCCCATATAGGATGTCACCAAAAGAATTAATCGAAATTAAGAGTCAAATAGAAGAATTGTTGGAAAAGAAATTAATACGACCCAGTGCATCACCTTGGGGAGCACCT